>JUFY01025224.1:0-10840 GCA_001855655.1 Leptopilina clavipes | reverse complement strand
AGAATTTACAAAATTAAAATAATAATAAGTAAAAATGTTGACCGAGTGATAAAATTAATTTTATATTTAAAATAATAATTAATAAATAATAAATAATTAAAATGAATGATTAATTTTTGTATTTTTTGTAATTGTTCCACTTTTGTTGTTCAATTCTCCAAGTTATTTTGTAATATTATTTAAAAAAAAAAAGAATAATAATTCTTTCATTATAAAACCATTGGACTTAATTGAAACAAATAAAAAATAAAAAGCTCCGCGTGACAAATACGAAATCATAATAAAAACAAATTCTGAAGAATCATTTTTCAATGCATTCCTCATTGTTGAATGTATATCAAAAATTAAAAATAAAAACTCCCACATATTGATTAAGTTTTCAAAAAAATATATCGTTGTATTTAAAATTTGATTGAAAAAATCATTCGACTTAGACAAAAGAAAAAAAAATTAAAGGAGGAGAAAAATTGGTTCTAATAAACATTAATTTTTAATTTATAGAAAATCACTAAAATTGATTCCAAAAGAATTTTGTGGGAATAATAATTAGACGTAGGTACTTAGATTTTGATTATATTTACGAAATTAAAATCTCAAAGAACGTTAAAAACAATGATAAATCACTCTTGTTTTTACTGCTATTTTTTTACAGATGGTCATTAAAAAAGTTATTATACGTGAAAATTGAAAAAAGGAAAAATGCAGAAAAGGGAGAAAAACTTACCAGACTCGTAGGCTACGGCCTGAGCGAGTCCTTCGGAAAGGCTTGTCGAAAAGGAGGACAGCTTCGATGTTGGTGTGTGTGTTGGTCCGGCATAATAACCGGAGGTGGAATCGAGAGCACCGCCGCTGGCGATGACGTTGACACATCGCCAGGACAGAAGGTGGAGGCAAAATATTACGACGATATCGGCGATCGCCGCTCGCATTTTAGGTTAGGTTCATCCACCGTGACCACTTTGATATAAAAGTTCGCGCTCCGTTTCGTCTCGAACGGACGAAAACGGCTAACGAAATACACACACACCGACACAAGATATTTAAAAACAAAAAGAAAAAAAAGAAAAAAAAAAAAAACTCGCGTAAAACACTTGTCACCAACACCAATTCAACGACGTTTCAATTGCGATGTCGCGAAATTCTTTTGTCAAGGTTAAATGATCTTTTAAAACAGGCCCCAACTTTTTCGGGCCTGAAATTTCACCAAAATAAACACGTGCCCTGACACCCGCGATTACGAGAACGGCAATCGCCGCGCTAATGAGTTGTCTAGATTCCTCGTTGACTCCATTAAAGCGGTGCCCGGCTCCCACGATTCTTTTTAACGTTTGATTATTTTTACTCGGGATTAAGTACACTGCTCTCCGCAAAAATCAGATGTTCAAGTCAAGGCCACCGACCATAGATGACGTTGCAGGAAGTTTCGAATGTAGATGAGAAAACTCGAATGGTAAATTCAAAGCTTCACGAACAGGGTTGGGAAGGTACAAAAGTAGTCGTGAAAGTTACTTCTACAATGAGGAAAATTTTACGAATCTCACATAAGATTAAAGGTGCATTCACACCTGTGGTAAAAAATGTTTTTGTTTTTTTAACTAAATTGCGTTCACACGCTGCTTTTCCGATAGAATAGGAAAACTTGTCACTAGCGGGAAATTGGAAAATGTAAATTTCATTTAAAGACAAGAAACAATATTTATATTCAGGAAAACATCAAATTATTATTAAGGATACGAAATTTTCTCAAATAAATAGTTATTGATAATTTGTGAATAATTCTATTTTTTCCAAATTGAATATTTTGTGTTTTTTTAATATCAATTCACATACATTTTGTTCGCACTTTGATAAAATCTGGAGAAAATTTAATACCCTTGTATAGTAACTTTCTTGTTATTACTACTAACATTTTTCGGAAGATACTAGTATATTCCTAGTAACTTTATAATTATTACTTGTATTTTTTGGAAATTCCTAGGATCTTTCTAGTAACTTTCTTAGTATTACTAACATTTTTCGGTAGTTTCTAGGATCTGCCTAGTAACTTTATTGTTATTACTAACATCTTTTGGTAACGGTTTTTTTTTGCTACGAGCCGGGTTGGGAGGTACAAAAGTAGCCGTGAGTGAAGAATCGATAGTTACTTCTACAATAAAGAAAATTTTATATAAGGCTAAAGGTGCTAATGGTAGAAAACAAAATTTTGTTTTTTTCTTAAACTATGTTTATACGCCGCTTATAAAATAGAATGAGGGTGAAATCACATGGAGGAGTAAAAAGTAAAACGTCAACAGGAAATTCATGAGAGTTAAAAGGATAGACTGTCCTTTTTCTTACTTGCACTCATGAATTTCCGGTTGACGTATTACTTTTTACTCCTCCATGTGATTTGACCCAAAGAAAAGTTGTCTCTAGCGGCAAATTTAAAATGTAAATTTCATTTAAAAAAGAGAAACAATAATAGTAATAACAAGAAAGTTACTAGAAAGATCCTAGAAGTTTCCAAAAAAGTGATAGTAATAACAAGAAAGTTGCTAGAAAGATTCTAGGAATTTCTAAAACATGTTAGTAAAAATTAGAAAGTTACTAAGAAGATCCTAAAACATTCCAAAAAATGTTAGTAATATCAAGAAAGTTACTAGAAAGATCATAGGAATATCCAAAAAATGTTAGTTATAAAAAGAACGTTACTAGAAAGGTACTAAATTTTCTCTAGATTTCATCTAAGTGTGAAAAAAATTTATGTGAAATGATAAAAAAATACATAATATTCAAATTGAATAAACATTATTACTTACTAGTTATCAATAAATATTTATTAAGAAAATTACCATTTTCTAATAATGATTTGATCTTTTTCTTAATATAAATATTCTTTCTTTTTTTTAAAAATTAAATTAACATTTCAGAATTCCCCTTAAAAACAAGTTTTCCTATTTTTTATCGAAAAAGATAGAAAATTTTAATTTTCACTGGTTTTTTTATACGGAAGTTTCACTCATCAGAGGTGTCACATTTCAGATGTTCCACTTTATTCCTAAGATATACCCAACCCTGATTGTTTAACCGTTTTCAAGTCACTTGTCAATGTCAATATTATTATTCCTTTTTGTAGATTGTAAATTTGGAACCTTTGCTTTTGCAAAACCACTGAATAATTATTTTTGCCTTTTGATACATACGCTTTTATTTTAAACTCCCATTTCTAGAAAGTGTAGTAACTTTTATTTACACTGCAAATTTTTACTTTTATTTTTTAGATGATGTATAAAAGAATCATCGCACTGTAAAAAAAGGTAATGAATATTGAGAGTTTATTTGGTTTATTTATTTTTTTTTTTCTTATATAAATGGGTTAGATAAAAATATAACAGTTAATGTTTTTAATAACATATATATAGATAAATGTGAATCCACATAACCTATTTATTGAAAAATCAAAAATCATCACTTTAAAATTTCCTCAACAAGTTTAATAATAATAATAATTTTTATTATTCTATAAGGTAAAATTCGATGTAAGTAATCATAAAAATAGTAAAATCAAAAAATAGAGTCTTATTTTTGAAGTGAACTGTTTTTCTAATAGAAACAAAACCAAAAAAAATTATTTTGACAACTTTGTTACAAACGAGAAATATGATTATAAAAAAAAATTTTTTTTACGAAGAATGAATGCTAAAATTTTCAAATAATAAAATTTAACATTTATATATATTAATAGACTTATAAAATTATATAATTTGACCAAAAAAAAAATTGTCAAAAATTAAATTATTAATTTTACATTAATTTTTCCCAAAGTTGATTAATTTTTTACACATAAATTTCTTTTAACATTATATAAAAATTCGAACGATTCTGACCCAAAAAAATATTTATATTCATAAATGATTTTCTAAAATTTCAGTTTCGTGGATTCAAATTGAATTTTTTTCTAATGGATTCTATCAGATTAAAAAAGAGACGCAACTTGGATTGGAGCAATTGCGATGTACCTCAGAAAATATTTAAAGGTACATTCGTTAAGAAGAAGGAAAACGGAATAATTGAAGAGTCGATACGAATAGCAATCAATCAAGTTTTTGATTATCAGAATAAAAATAATTGTACGTAATTCCAAATAATTTGTTTCTCGCTCTCTATTTTCGCTGGAAATTGTACAAACTCATTTTTTTTAAATTTTATTTTACATTTTTTAAATATTTTTTTTATATTTCATATTTTTTGTTTATTTTATATTTTGTTTTATGCTTTATTTTATATTTTTCTTTATATTTTATATTTTTATTTTATTTTGTATTTTATTTTGTATTTTATTTTGTATTTTATTTTATAAATTCCTTTTTATTAAAGAATAAATTATTTTTAGTTGCAGGAACTTCTGAAACATCATCAGATGGAAAATATTCCGCGGATAAATTTTCAAACTCACTAAGAAAAAATGTCCATTCCACTTGGACATTTGACGAACTCGAATATTCCTGTCCCCATCATTTAATTTCACTCATGTATCAAATTGAATTATCCATTTTGTGTCTACTGAGAAAATCCACATTCAAAAATTCCCCAAAGCCGATAAAATTTGGAAATTCCATTATTGGACAATTCAACAATATTGTAATGTCCCTCAAGAGTGAAACCATCTCCATCAAGGTACAACACGTCGATACTTATTATTTCAAAAAATGTTTAAATTACAATTCATTTTTTTCCTCAAGAATGGGAAATTTTACACTAAGAAATTATCTTAATGAATTTGCAATCACAATAATGGACCAAGTTTCCCCACCGCCGAAATATTTAATTCTCTACACAAATGCAAATTTAGATCTAACGAATGATGAAAAATTACAAAACATTCAATTAATTGGCCTTAATTCCAAAACAGATGGTGATTTAATAAAATTACTTAAATTTGGTAACAAAACATCTGATGATGATGATGATGATGGCAAATTCTATCGATTCGCTAACGATCCCGAGAGTAAAAATCATCTCATGGATCTTGTAACATTCACAAAAAGTATCGAGAGTGAAATAAAAATAAAAGGATATTCGCAAATCGAAATAAGAGAATCTTTCTTCAGTCGATTAATTTTGGCCGTCAATCAGCCATCGATCGTGGAAATTGTTGAGAACGTAAGAAGCGAAATTGCCAAAACAAGGGAAAATTTGCACCACTTGAGAAAAAAAGTCACCGATCAATTGATAATCAAGGAAGAAAATTTGAACCGTTCTCAAGATTTATCATCAATTGTTTATAGTTTCAATCTCCTGACATTCTGCATACATGACACATTTTTGAATTCCTCATCGCAAATCATTAAATTTCACGACACAATTGAATCCAGTGACATTGCAATTTGTTCCGGAAAAAAGTTTCTCTACCTCCGATGTCTCAACACTGACGTGACAAAATTACCTTTTGTCGATTACAAAAAGCAGAAGGAAACATTTTCCATCGATGCCCATTTTTCCTTCTTCATTCAAGAATTAGATCATGATCTCGACTATTTTATAATCTACACAAACGGATGTCTCACATTCCTGAAAGATTTTCTCTTGGGAAAATTTGCGAAATTCCATCGTCGGGAAATTGGAAGAATTTTTCGTCGCATACACGTTGATGATGAGGAATATCAATCATTGAAACAATCTTATATTGATGTGAAAAATCTCTATCGTTTCTCTCGCGAGACAAAGGAGGTGCTTCTAAATTCCCTCCTACAGATTCCATCTTCCTTTCAGTTGAGAAAAAATCACGGAAAATTTGTCCATTTGTTCAAAAATGACATCAAGGGTCTGTTTCTCAATAAGATTGTGTTTGCCATTGAGCAATATACTATGGACGAACTTGGCAAATCTTTGGAAAGGACAATCAATAATTCCTTCGTGCCATACGATTCCAAGGAACTGGATAAAATCACCTTTGGATATTTGGAATCACGATTTCATGGTTTGACAAAGGAGACTGTATTGTCAATTCGTGACGACTTGAGAACCGGACCGAATCGACTGAATCGGGTATTTTACAAAGAGGAGATCGATTTTGCCAAAAATGTTCTCATTTTACCCGAGATCGACGAATTTAGTCAATTTATGGATTTTCTCATCCAAGGCGATGGTAAACGATGTTTGGCAATTTTGCGTCAAAATGGAATCAAAATCGTCGAAATGTCGCGAATTTTGCAAGGAGCGAAGAGAAAAAAGGTGAGAAAAGCATTCAATGATTTGTACAGACTTTGGTTCGTTGGTCAACAGGGAAATAAGACGAGAATTTTGCAACATTTCGAAAAATTCGGCTTTACGGTGAAAATGATTTCCGAATGTTTAACTGCCTCGGGATCAAAAGCTGCATTGACTTTGGAAAATTTACACGATCTTTGGTTTCAAAGTAGGGGAAATTATCAACCTTCGTTGGAGAATTTACAGAAGGAAGGAATCAAAGCAAGGGAATTATCGATACTTCTCAAGGAAACGGGCGCCGATTGTCCAAATCGATTCAAAGCCCTCTACGATCTTTGGTTCGATCAAAATGATCGAAAATCGCAATGTTTGCTGAATCTGGAGGCAAATGGAATCAATTTATCAACATTGTGTCAAGTTCTGTACGAATCGGGTCCAACCGATGTGAATAAAACCTTTCACTGGAAGAATTTATACGATCTTTGGTTCCTGGATGACAATAAGATGACAATTTGCTTGGGAAAATTGAAAAATGCCGGAATTAACCTAAAACAGATTTGTAGAATTTTATCCAGTTCGGGAAAAAATGCCGCCATGGCTTTTCAATCTCTGTACCATCTTTGGTTCGACTATAAGGGTCGTAAGACCCCTTATTTGGAATCTTTAGAGAAGGAGGATGTCCCTCTGTCTTTGATTTTCGATATTTTGCCGAAAACTGGCGTTCAAGTTTCGTCTGTATTTCTCCATCTTTACTCGCTCTGGTTCCAAGGATTCCAAGGCACTGGTGATGATGAGAAAACTCATTATCTCAAAACACTCGAAACGAGCGGAATCTACTTGACCGACGTTTGTAAACTTCTAACTGGCGAAGGACACCAAGCGGCGAAAAAATTCGAAAATATTTACAATTCTTTGTCTTTTCAACAGCAGGAGGTGAAAATAGAGAACAATGAGACTTACGGGGAAAATTTGCAAATAAAAATGGAAATTGACGATCAACGAGGAGGAATTCGAGTTGAAATGGAAGAATTCGAATATGAGGAAGGAAAAATTTCCGTTGGGGAAAATCTAGGGGAATTGAAGGCGGAAATTGACAGGAATCGAGGAATTCGAGTTGAAATGGAAGAATTCGAATATGAGGAAGGAAAAATTTCCGTTGGGGAAAATCTAGGGGAATTGAAGACGGAATTCACCAGTAGCGTCAAGATTGAAATTGAAAGCGATTATGAACTTTGTGACGAATCTTTCGAGAGATTAGTGTCGGACTACAAGGAACATTTTGGAGAAATAAATCAAGATAACCTAGAAAACGAAGATAACAAAGATAACCAAAAAAATCAAGATAACCTAAAAAAGCAAAATAACCAAAAAAAGCAAAATAACCAAGAAGAGCAAAATAACCTAGAAAAGCAAAATAACCTAGAAAAGCAAACTAACCTAGAAAAGCAAGATAACCAAAAAAATCAAGTATTACCACCCGAATGTGAAGAAATTACCAGAAAAGAAACAAAACGAAAAATTAATTGTCTCCTTGAACTAATTTCCATCAGGAAGAAGAGAAAAAACGATTATTTTTCCCCACGGAATTTGGCAAAGGCAACGAATTTAATAAACAATCCGGAAAATTTGAACACCTTTCTTGAGAGTAGTTTAACAAGGAATAAAATTACAAGCGAAGAATTCGAAGACATAAAAACATTAAGTTCCCTACGTCCATTTACAATTCAACAAATTGAAACTTTTCTCCCAATTCTCACAAATTTTTCCCCAAAATATTTACAACAAAAAGGATTTAAATTCGCGAGAAAAATTTTCGATGATGAAAATTCGTTGGATTTTCAGGAACTATTGAAATTCTTTCTCCACCAGGAAGATGGAAAACGTTGTTTGCATTTTTTTCACGAGAATAAAATATCATCGAATTGTTTATCGAAACTTGTGAAAAGTTCGAGAGTGCAAGAAGTCATTGATTGTCTTGGAAAATTGGCGAAACTTTGGTTCAACGAATCCTTTGGGGAAAAGAATGTAAAATCAAATTTACGATTAATGGTGAAAATTCTAGGTGGATCGGGAGCGAATGCAGCGCCTGGGGTTTTTAAAAATCTCCGTGAACTTTGGTTCGATCGAATGGGAAATAAGAGGAATTATTTAAAATCTTTTGAGACGAATGGAATCAGTGGGAGAAGATTGGGAAAAGTTTTCAAAAATTCCGGTGCTAATGCTGTTGAAAATTTTCGTAATTTTCACGATCTTTGCTTCGATTCGAATGGAGGGAAATCTCCGTATTTGAATACTTTGGAAGGGGAGAAAATTAATTTGAAAATGATGATGAAAATTTTGAAAAATACAGCGAACAGGACGGATGAAATTTTTCTCGAGATCTACAATTTTTGGTTCAATTTTAAGGGTGATAAAACGGAGATTCTTCAGAATTTGGAAAAAAATGGCATTTCTTTGCAATGTATTGTTGGCATTTTATCCCGAACTGGAGAAAATGCTCCTCAACGTTTCAACAATCTTGGCCGATTTTTATTCGATGAGAGAGGGAATAAGTTTCGTTATTTGTCAAATTTAGAGAGGGAAATGGACATTCAGAGAATATTTGACATTTTGTATCGCACAAATGAAATTGATTTCGAATGTATAAAGGATTTGTGTGATATTTGGTATGATTCAGAAGGACGTGCTTCCTATTGTCTTCAGATTCTCAAGGAAAGTGGAATTAATGCGGAATGTTTGGTGAATCTTCTAAAAGGAACTGGAAACGACGCCTGTGAGATATTTTGTAAATTCTTTCTCTATTTGTTCAATGAGAATGGAAACAAAACTTTGTGTATGACAAATTTGGAAAATGTTATCAAATTAAGGACAATGTTTGAAATGGTGAGTGGCGCAAGAAAGAATGTTTACGATGTATTTGTCGAATTGTACAATATTTGCTTTGATTCAAATGGAAGAAAAACGAAACGACTTTTAAATTTGGAGAAAAATGGAATAACATTATTGGACATTTCGAAAATATTGATTGGATCGGGAAATAAAATTGTGGAGAGATTCATCAAACTCTCAGACTGTATTACTAAGAGAAAATTAAACAAATACAAATTATTTATACAACTTTTTGAAAAAAAGTAAAAAAAAAAATTGTGACAGATATATATTTATCAAAAAAAAAAAAAATACTTGCAATGTGTATATTTAATATTGTTATTTGAAAAATTATTTATTTTTTTTGCGTTATTTAGTTTTTAAAACTATATTTTGTATGATAAAAACAATATTTTTAAACGCTTGTGTTAGAGTAGATTTTTTTTAAGATTTATAGATTACCAATAAAACTAATAATTATTGAATTTAAAATTCGTGTTTAATTTTTTAATGGTGTTCAAACCATTTGACATAACCTCATCATACTAGAAAGTGAATTTTAACAACAAAACTGTATAATAATTAAGAATGATTTCAACAAAATTTGAAAAAATTAAGTTGTAATTTAAAAAAAAAAATTACTTTCAGTCAAAATTTGTTATAATTAATATTAATTATTTAACATATATTTCATTTTTGCTGAAAATTAATGAACAATTGTCATTTTTATCCAATTTTCATAAACAATTGCTCATTCTTCTTATGTTGAAAGATTATTGAGTGCGTTGAATTTTGCAAAAAATATTTTTTGTTTATCAAAATAAGTTAGTCCCTACTAAAAATAAAGTCACGAATAATGACAAAACGTCAGAAACTTTGACGTACTGTGACGACTTTGACGTTTTTTGACTACTCTGACGTTTTGTGTGCCTTGTAGCTAAGATAATTTTTATGTTCCTGGCGTTTCCAGAAAGATGAGTATTTTTCAATACATTTTATGGAGCTGTTTATCATTTGGTAAAAACGATTATTACAAAGCTTTTAATATTACCGAAGGAGTACTACTGAATTTGACTGAAATGGACCGGCTTCAAGTCTAGGTCCCGTTAACTTTCAAAATTATATTGCTACCACTACTTTAACTATTAGGTCAGTCACACTCACCTGATGCTACAGTCCAAAGGACAACTCAATCCGATAATTCTTGGCAAAGTTATTGAGAAATTACTGCTCAAAAATTTTGTCATTTCTGCAGATCCAAAAAAGACAAGATGGCGGATTTTCTTCTACCGCTTTCTGGCCCCTGAAGTTTTCTTCTTATTGAAATTTTTCCATAACTTTTGAACGGATTAATATTTTTAGGTGTCCTTTGGATCTGGTCATCTTTGGGGCATGTCGGACCAGTTTTCTGACGCACTATAGAAACCGCTAATTTTTTGCAAAAAAACCGGTTTTTGCGGGCAAAAAATTTTTCCTTCATTTGTCCCTTAGAAATCCAGTTGAGTACTCCAACGGTGACCTACATTTCAAATTTGAAGTAATTCCGATAATTTTTGGCAAAGTTATTCACAAAAATAAAAATAAAAAACCTAAAAAAGCCAAAAAAAGTTATTTTCGTTTCGCTCTTGAATAATTTGGTCAGTCACCCTCACCTGATGCTACAGTCCAAAGGACAACTCAATCCGATAATTTTTGGCAAAGTTATTGAGAAATTACTGCTCAAAAATTTTGTCATTTCTGCAGATCCAAAAAAGACAAGATGGCGGATTTTCTTCTACCGCTT
>JUFY01025216.1:0-11547 GCA_001855655.1 Leptopilina clavipes | reverse complement strand
ATCTCAAACACGCTTTGACGGATTGTCCTAAAATTTTGTAGGCTTATAGGAGTCATCAATATCTAAAATCAGACACAAGCATTTCCAAAAATATCGACATAATTTATTTTTTGACCATTTTTTGAAAATTTTAAAAATACATTTTTTGTCAAAAATTATTTAATTCTGTAAATTTAATTTTGTATTTAAAAAAAATATATTTCTTGCATTGAAACGAATTGATTAACCTATATACAATTAATATTTGACTTTGTTCATGACCAAAAAAATAAAAATTTTTTATCTATGTTTTTTCACATTTTAAAGCCTAAGAAATGCAATGCGACTATTAAAAAAAATTGTTTTTGGTCATGAACACTGTTTTCTCAGTCGCGGTCACATATACATAGATTTAATCATTTTTTTTATTTAAAAAAAATCGTTTTTCGTATTTTTGAAAATAAATTTTTCTTTCATATTAATTTTAAATAATTTTTGCCAAAAATGTATTCCTGTCATGAAAACGAATCGATTGATCTATATTAAGTATATATTTTACCAGTATTTATAAAATTATCGCTATGTTTTTTAACAGCAAATTCAAATTATCAATAACGATAACCTTGTAATCGTGAAATAAATTGCTTCATGAGGAAGCAAGAAATGTTCATGAATTGAACATATACTTCTAGTTTAAGAAAAGCAGTGCAGGTTGATGCTCACAAGTAATTTTAATTTTATAGGAAATCACCTCTGAAATAAGCGAAAGATCAGTAAAAAGCATTAATAATTCTATAAGTAATTCAAATTTTTATAAAACCCTAAAAATGACACGTTTTTAAAAATATCTAAATAAAAATCTGACCAAATCACTTCTAATAGGTCTTATTCGTCTCTCAATTTTATCAGCTTTTAAGAAATAAACAGAAAAAATGTTTAGAATCCATACATTTTGTATCAACAAAGGGTTAATACAAAAGTATAGTATGTTATGAGATTTTAATTTTTGATTTTTTAAGTGATAGTGTCATTGTCAAATTCATATGACTTTTACAAAACTTAACAGATTTTAATTTGTGAATAGTGAATTGTAATGCCTTTTTAGTTTACTTTTTAATGATAAAAGATTTACTTAAAACAAAGATTAATCCTCTCATGTAATGCAATAAGTTTCAAAAATTTTTTGTCAGTTCAAGAATGATCATAATAATAATAACAATTGTAATAATAATATGTATTATAATAATTATTATTTTTATAGACATCGAATTTGATGGAATTAGATGTATTTAAAGAAGAAGTGACCGAGAAACTCAATGAATTGTCGGAAAGACAAAAGACAGATTCTGAAATGTCTCAGAATAAATTTGAAATTTTAGAAAAAAAAATTGAGAACTCGAAAGCAGAAATAATTGGCGAATTGAAAGAAGCTATTAGAGAAAATGCTGACGTACGAAAGACTCACGAGGTAATAAATTTTGAAAAATCCATATTCCGTAAAAGTCTGAATAAGAAAATCTTTTAATATAAATAATCTATTAACGTTTTTGTTACACAGATTGTCGAAGGAGTTGCAATTCGGAAATTCGAATACATGCGAGCAGAACATTCGAAATCACTCTATTCGCGTGTGAAATGGTTATCGTTTGGATATTGGGACGAGAAATTTCATGAAACTTTGTATATGGAGAAAAAAAATGAAAAGCCAGTTGAGGGTGTGAACTTCATTACTCACACAGATTGCCACAATATTTGGAGTAAGTTTCAATCTTGTTAATTTTCAATTAATGTTAAAAGAATATTAATTTATATTTTATAAATAATTTTTTATTATATTTACTTTGTAAAAAAGTTTGTAAAAAATTTTAATATTGCCACGAACGATTTTGTTGATAATTTTAATTCAAACTTTTTTTTCTATTAATTCTTCTCCAATTCATTGTAATTAAAAACCTTGTAAATTTTTTCTTTTGGATCAAGAAGAAAGTCAAAATTCCGTTTGAAAATTTTAAGAAATAAAAAATCAAACTTTGGCTGTAGTTCTGTATAATATTTTTTTAGTGATCTTCATAGACTGTGGCATTCGCCTTTTATGCCACGAGCTTATGACAAAGATTACTATCCTGTATTTATGTACTCTATTTAAAAAATAAAATTACTACAATAAAGTTATCAAATTTGCAGAACTGATGATTACCATGCAAAAATTGGATGAGACAACTATCCCTGGAAATCAAGATTTATCGTACCCTAACATCAGAAGTATGATAAGCCAAGTCTTTAGGCAAGTCAGACTCGAGAAGAATACAACAAAAGCAACAACCAAGAAGTATGTACCATAATGTTGTCTGCAGGCAAACAAAATCAAATATTTTCAAAATTTTGCCGTGTAGTATTGCTTACAATATTATTAACGAATTTTTTGTGCTATATCTAGGAGTATCATTATTTTCTAAAAAAAATTTTTGTGATTATAGTTTTGTTCACACAGTTTAATAAACGTAAATAACTAATAATATTTTATGTAATATAAACATACATCTATACATAAGTAGTCATTTAGAGACATTTAGACGTTTAGAATAAATGTATTATTGAGTAATTAAATTTTTTATTGCAGGGTTGGTAATGATGCAAGTCATGGCGTGGAAGACTAAATTATACGTATTACAGTTTAAACGTTTTATAATGATACAATATATTTTATTAAAACAGTGTTTTCATTATTTTTGAAGACAGTAGTTTTGTAAAAAAAATTTTAAAAGCGTGTTATGGTAAACGGTTTTTTAATCTTTTAGGTTTATGTTAAAGGTAATTTTTTTACAGAAGTGATAATTATTTGTAAGCAATGATGCGTAATTTTTTTTTTTTTTTGATAAATGGAAGCTGTCAAATAATGCATAATATTATTATTTAATAATAATCACAATAATTATTTCTAATTTTTTGTATTAAAAACTGTCTTGTAAATTGTGAGAAACTAAATATTATTTATATTTCTCAAGTAAGTAGCATAATATAAATTATTTTCATTTTAAAAAAGATTTTATTATGTTGAAAAAATAATAATACACTGCTAGTGTAGTAACTGTTAGAAAAAATTATTCTTTAGTAAAGTAAATGTTTCAATTTCAGTATTATGTTATTTGTAAATATAAAACAAGAAAGGGGTACACATTATAAATAAAAATGCTTCTTTCTTTAAACATTTCGCATTCTTATTTTGTTGAACAAATAAATAAATTTTATGTTAAGACATCATGGAAGGTATTTTAATTGTGAAAAGATATTTAAAAAAAATTGTTTTCTTATAGAACTGAAGTGTATAATAATTAGGAAAAAGAGCAACATTGATGCGTTAATTAATCAAAATATAGATTTTTTTGTTTAGATTATTTTAATTTTTATTATTTGAAATAATTATAAAATGCTCAAATTAAAAAAAACATCCACTTATCATATATTTGTTCATTATTTGCAAAATATTGCATTATAAAAGTGTAACTTTTAGATTTCTGAGATCGGGACGCATGAATATGTTCTAATGCAAATTTGTTACAATTATGATTACATAGAATTTTATTGTGTAGAATATTAATTTTACAGAATAATAGCTTAAAAATATGTATTTTGCTAAAAAAGTTGGATAGAATATTAATTTTTGCAGAATCGTTATAATAGATGAAAATTAATTTTGTAGAAAGTCAATTTGATTGAATCTGAATTTATGAGGAACGCCATTCAATAGAATATTAATTTTGCAGAATCGGGATTTGATTAAAATTTAATGTTCCAGAAAATTAAAATGGTCCAAAATTAATTTTACAGAGATTTTTCAGCGCGAATTTTAAAATTGTCCACTCACAATTTTCTTGGTCATTTCTGATTCATCAATTTTAAAATTAACGCAGAAATATTTCTGTATAATTGATTTTTGACCATTTTAATTTTCTGCAACATTAAACATTTTATTAAATTCTTATTCTGCAAGATTAATATTCTACCAAACGACATTTCAAAAAAATTGAGATTCAATCAAATTGACATTCTGAAACATTAAATAAACATTCTGCAGAATTTAAATTATATCCAACTGTTTTACTGCGAAAATATCCAGAAAGAAAGAAAGTTTGATATAAAATATACTTTTTAAAAATAAATTATATTTATTTCAACTTACACTTAAGACGATGTATTTGATATTACGTATATTTGTTATGCCATCCTTGTATTTATATCTTTAAAATTTAGGATTTTTAAAGATAAAACTTTTTCTTTATCAGCATTCGAGCGATTAGAAAAACACTCATGCAACACTATGCTTCCTATAAGTTTTTTTATGATGCACTGGTAAAAGCAAGCGTGCTGATGGGTCAAGATTACTTTTTTAAATGTGATTGACGGTCAGGAAGGACCTTCGTTTTTAACATACATTCTGGAGTTGTAATATCTCTTTTGGGAAGAAAAGTTTTTTGGTTGGTCTACATTCACTGAAAAAGAAATGGGTGGGCGGTTACCAAATGTTTTCGGTCACACCCAATGTTCCCACCATAGTAATGTTTCTTTTTATTTATTTTTTAATTATTTTTTTTGTTTATCTGAAAGAAGTAAAATGTGAAAATAAACAAATTTTAATTAATTAATTTGCAGGATTTTGTCGAGTATAAAAAAATTAACACTTTACAGACTTTTGTTAACAATTTATCTATCTACATGTATATATTTACACATTCACAATTTTTCTTAATAGAAGTACATAATTTCGTCATTAATTGTAAGGTTGTTTACTTTTATTAAAAAGTACGGATAGAATGCAAATTTACTGATTAATGCTCATATTACATTACTGGTTTTCGTTGTATATTTATTTCAAAGAAAGATTTGTTATTTATAAGAACATCCCTTTATTAAAGTGACAATCATTAAATAAATATTTAAAAATTTTCATTTTTCTTTTAAATAAAATAACTTTTGTTTTAATCAAATTATAATATAATTATATAATTATAATATAATATAATATAATAAGCAATATATACTTTTACATAAAATGAAGATTAATGAAATGAATATTGTTAAAAATCTATAGATAAAACCTATCGTTGACTAAGATAAGCTTACACTGGAAAAAAATTATTTAATTCAAGTAATGAATTACTTGACTATTATTAAATAAATAATTAATTTGAACCAAACAATTATTATTTAAATAAAATAATCAGTTCTTGAACCAATAATTTCTGTATTTGATGCAAATACTATGTAATTGAGTAATAATAATAGTCAAGTATTTCATTATTTGAATCAAATACATTGTTTTTCAGTGTAGGACAATAGAAGGCTAACTTTTAATTTCCTTTAACATAAAATTTAATTATTAAAAAAATATTAAACTATTCAAAAACGTATTGTATTTTCAGTACGACTTTTTACTATTCTAAATTTTTTCTGAGCTACAATAGAATATGTTAAGATTTTCTAGATAAAAGTAATTATTCCATAAAAAATGGTAAACAAATTAAATAAATTATTATTAAATATTATTATTAATTAAAATTGTTGATTTATACATAGTAATAAATTTTTAAAGAAATATCCTTATTCTGGAAAGAGTATTAATAAACATTTTAGGCGAAATGTGCATCAAGCTGCATTTAAATTGTGTTTGAGAAGTGTGTTTGCAAAAAAAAATTTCTGAGTAGTTTGAAAAATATCAATTGAGTATAGAGATAATCGTGATTGAGAAAAGTGCTGCTACCCTCCCTCTTCATTATTAATACAAACGAGTCAGACAAATCGATTTAAATTTAAATATTATTTAAATAAACTCTTCTATAAAGAAAAATATTTTTTTCTACATAACAATACTTTTTATTTTAGGAGATAATATAATTTGAATCGAATACATGGTATTTTGTTTACAAATAATGAAAGCTTAATGTGTATTTTATTTAGAATATCATTCTTTCAGTGTTTTTCATGTAATATATTATAGAAATTATGAAAATAATATTTATTTTAAACATTTTTGGCATTACGAGTATTGCATAAATTTTCTAAAAGCACATATGTTGGCATAACATTCAATATATTTAAATGTGTTTTTATAAATTTAAACTAAAAGCAAACATTTTTTTTAAATTATACAATATCTTCTCTCCAATGGTTTTCCAGATATTCTTCAGGAATAGTGCGTTTTCTTCTTCCTTCGAGTCTATATTTTTATTATATCCACAAAACTTTGACCAATTAAATCATCATTCACCCATTCTTTAATAATAATAGAAATTGCAGGAAAGTGTAAATTAAAAAAATATTTTTTTATTCACATACCAAGATCCCTTTAACCCCCCCCCACCCCTCGTGACAAGCCATGATTCAGATAAGTATCAATTCTCTGAATGTGGGACTTTTGTTAGGCATGTGTTTATACTCAAAATACAACTTAAGGCATATGGCCCATAAACATCCTCTCTACCGAGAATAAGAGGCTCTTACTTTAAAATTATAAATACTTGTAACTAAATACTGCCATGCAAAGTAAAAAAGTGACATTTTTATCGATTTTGAGTTCTTAGTAGAAAAATTTGATACTTTAAAAAGCTATATTTAAATGTATTAAAACATTAGAAATTTTAATTATTCACGACCCAAGAAATCAGGTTAAAAATAAGAAAAGTCGACAAAATGACGAAGCGCAATTTAAAAAAGTACACAAAGTGGACAATTTTTGAACACTTTTTAACTTCCCCCCCTTCTCCCATCGTGGACAATCGTGGATTTTTGACACACCTCCCCCCTTTTTGTATTTGTCCACGTGGACATTTTTTGATGAGAAAATAATATTTTTTGTACGTTTTGAAAACTTATAATTTAAATATTTTCTATTTTACAATGGTAAATAATAAATGGATATTTAATAAATAAAATTCAGAAATAAAAATAAATTTTTTTTTCATAAAAAACCTTTTAAGATTAAATAAAGATTAAATTATCTTAAAATATTATTAAATAGATAAATACCATATATGTTTGGTAGTATCGAGAGAACTTTGGCAAAACATCTTTAATTATTTTACTACTAAAAATACCTAATTTGTTGGGTAACAAATCATGAAATTTCTATAATCCAAAAGTTTTAAACGTTCAAATGAACGAAAACAAATTATTTAAATCATCCAAAGATGCCTAAAATCATGATTTTTGCATAACTTGAATGCGATTGAATGATTTTAAATTTTTCTTTTCCTATTAGAACTATTTGTATAGGTCTACCTATTTAATTCGTTACACTGCCAACTAAATGGTTAGAGTTACTATCTAAGTAGTAACAGTAACTTATAAAAATTATCAGCGATCTACTTATTAACTAAATAGTAGTTGCAGCCAATCGTTTCTTTCACAAACAGTGTATACTCAATAAGCTTAAACATTGGATAAAAACATGAGGTCATTACAAAATCCAGAAAAGGAGGAACTTTTCTTTTATTTTTGATAATGATTTTCAACTTGGAGGCCATCTTTCAAAATCCATACTGAAATCTGGTCATTCTACTGATAAATTTGATAAATTTTAAATTTTTTGAAAAAAAGTTTGACATAATCTTAAAGAGCACGAAAAAATTTTCGAAACCTATAGATTTCAAAATTACTTTTACCTTGCTACAATTTAAATATGTACTATTGACATCTTTTGTGTTCAATTGCTTGTGAAATTTTGCCTTAGTCTAGAAAAAGTCATTTAATTGTTCCATTAGCTTATTATGACTTTTTCGCTCAAAATAAAAATTTTTTAATTGTAAAATTTCACAATTTTTTATTTAAGATTAATATTTCTTAATTTTTTATGATTATAATCGTATGTTGCTCCTCCTGAAAATGTTCAAAACTTAAAATTTTATAAAGCTTGAAAATTATTTGTTTAGTTTAACTTTTTTAGAAGAAATAATACATGGTTAGAATCGTAAGAAATTCAGGAGTATAAATTTTAAATTAAAAATTAAGAAATTTTGCAATTATAAAACTATATGTTTTGATAGAAAAAGTTCATAAAAATTATGGACCTCGAGAGCTCCCGGGGTGAGCCGAGCAGTGAGAGTATACCATTTCCCCTGACGGCCCAAAGTGATGACTACTCTTACATACTTACATTAAAGTTTGAAAGGAGGGGAGGATCCTGTAAAATTTCATTCTGGCAATGATCTCTTTGACGCCGCCAAGAAAAATTTAAAAAAGACTTTTAGTGACAGTTCAATTTGTAAAAGTCTGTTTAAAGAGAAAGATCTTTCTTTAAACATTATTAAATATATAGTGTGGTGGAATTTTGTTAACTAAGAATTAAGTGACAGCATAAAAAATATACAATATCATCTTCATCACCCAGAAAGTAAGTTTAAATAAATTTAGCTTATTTTAAAGAAAGTAGATATATTATATTAAACTATCTTCTTTTAACGCTATTTTTGATTTTCTACTTTTAAAAAAGATACCCACGAAAGTCTAAAAAACCGAATTATTTTTCAAGTTTGAGTCTTCTATTCCAAAAACTATATGCAATTAATAGGTTAATAGTTTCATAATTATTTGAACTGACTTTGTGACACCTAGGGAATTTAGAGAGTGTCTGAGAGAGGTTCTAATTATATTATTTTTATTACTCCCTTAGACCCTTCAAAAAATGTTAATTTTTACTTCTATTAATGCAGGCTTTTTTTCTACTTTTCGTTTTTATGATTAATTATTTCTACATAGTAAAAATAAAATCTCGTATTAAGATTAGTTTTAGTTTAAATGACAATAGACTCTTTTTCAAAAATTACAATTTTTCGAAAAAAATATATTAAACTCAGTTTTAATCGGTTTAACTATATTTTTTTGTAATCTTTAGGTAAAAATACATCACCAGAAACAATTTTTAGAGAATTCCATCAAAACATTTGTGTTTAGAGGGGGGTGAACAAGCAATTTATATATACTCAATGGAAAATCAACTACTTTAATCGCGTTTTTCTCGAAACAACGTTTTCCGACTCCGTAATGATGAAATCTTCAAACTACTAAACCGATTTTTAAAAAATTTTTACCATATATTCTTTACGGTCATAGCTATTGCGCATGTCATGGAATTTTTTTTTTAAATTATGATTACACCTACCTTACTTTGCCAAAAAGCGGAAAAAACAACGCTTTTATTTTTTCACAAAATGCCTGCCATTTTTTCAATTTTGCGAAAATCAAAAATCGTATGATATCCGGAAAGAAGACTGGAATAGAATAGAATTAAAAAGGTTAAATCCATTTAATACCGAAAATTTCATCTTCTTTTCAATCCCACGTATAGAATAAAATTGTAAAATTTATTTTAATTGACTTAAGACAAAATATAAACGGAGATTTCTTCATTTCAGCATTAAAAAGTATTTAATAGTTCTTCAATCTATTCCAGTTTGGGAATAGAAAATATTCAACGTTACTTTTTCTAGAAGCCATTGTTTAGGATTAAAAAAATTATAAATGTATTCTCCTTAACGGAATTCAGAATCATCTATTTTTATACATTATTTAACGAAAGTTTTTGTAATAAAAAATTTACGAAGTATATTACACACATAGAATAAAATTTGCATTTTGGAATAGAAAGGAATTACTTTTTTTAATATTCTGTCCAATTGATGGTGTAGAAATTAAAAGGACATTTTCGGAATTAAATAGAATAAAAAAATTTCAGATTTTAGAGAATATGAAATCATTTTAATTCTTTACTATTTTAGTCTTAATACCGGGTATGCATATTAGGATTATTAGTGTAAAATGATGTAGGAAAATCATTATTTTATCTTTTAATTACGACATTTATTAAATTGTACTTAAGAGATGCTTGAGATACTTAAGAATCACCCATATGGGTGATTCTCCTAAAAAGGAGCACTTCACATGTATCTAACTTGAGGTTCATTATTTACATTAATTTTTTATGGATATTATCTTGAGTTTACATTTTTTGAAAAATTTATTTCTTATCTACGAAAATTTATATTTATCTTTACATCATATTGTAAAGTTTATATTAAAACTTTTTCTTAGTAAAAAAAGTGATAAGTCTTTTATAATTATATTTCAACGTGATTAAAAAATTTTAATATAGTCTTATTTTATATCAAATAAAAGTTCAGAATCTAACGTTTATTTTTCACCTATATTTGCTATAAATAAATTAAAGAAGTATAATAAAGTTATTAATTAAAGTAGTATTATAAGTGCTAGTAAAAATTCAAATTCATTTCCGAAGCCTTGTTTTCTAGTTAATAACATCATATTTTTAAACGGTTTAAACATAATATAAAATCTATGTAAAAATATTTAAAAATGTAACGCGAAAATATTGTCTAATTATATTGTAATTTAAAAAAATTTTAAAGAACGTTAATTTTTCATCTACAAAACTTTTTATCTCCAAAGCCTTTTTCATATTATCATGGTAAGCGTCGTTTCTGCTTTGTTTTAAATTTGTTTAATCATTGTTTTGAAATATCTAACCCTCAAATTACATTATTTATTTAAAAAAAAAATACAAGTTAAAAGTTTAATAAATAAGAAAAAAAAATTTTTTAATGAAAACTTTTATACCAAGTTTTTTTAAAAAAACATTAATTTTGAAGTTTTAAATACAAAAACCTCTAGGACACATGATAAAAAATGTTGCTGGAGGTCGTATTTTTTTTTGAAATTAATTTTGCGCAACGTATATTTTTATTTTTAAACGTCTTTAGAACATATTTATGAAAAAAATCAGGAAAATTAAAAATTTTAATTTTTAGTTTTTCAAAGAAAAACGAGTCTTTTTCAGGAGAATCACCCATATGTTCTTTACTTCATACACTGAAACTGAGTTAATAAACCTTATACTAATGTAATAGTCTTTGTTCAAAATGGTTTACAAAATTTGATAGCCGTCCGCCATCCTGTCGCCTTAAGACATAAACAATTTACCAAAGCATATATAGATAAAATGAACTTATATTATGATTAAATTATATTTATATATATATATATATATATATATATATTACATTATTTAACTTGGTTATATTATTATAATTATTATTTTTATTATTATTTATTATATATATATTATTTATATATTACACAGGTCTGCACGGATTTTTTTTATTTGATATCAGAGTGATTTCCGACGTATTTTTGTGCGCTCAACACGAATCTGAAGTCGAAAAATGCCTATCACGTCATGATTTTGAGAAAAGTGGGGGTAAAGACACCAAAAATCGCTTTTTTGGGTGTTTTTACCCCTAATTTTCTCTGAAACCTGACGTGCTACAGTCTTCAATTTGTGCTTAAATTAAAGCTTGGTTCTTCCCCTACAAAAATCATGTAGGATAGTTTAAAAAAAAATTCATAGTTTTGAAAAAAAATGGTTTTAACCTTGCTATTCCTAGTGATTATGATGAAAATGCAAATTACTTAATTACATTGAGCAGAGCTCATACAAACCACCACTTGACTGTTTTCGGGGTTGGTGTTTAAGAATCCAGTGTCGCCTTTATAAAATCC
>JUFY01025210.1:0-11793 GCA_001855655.1 Leptopilina clavipes | reverse complement strand
AACTATTTTTTTCCTTTAATTTGACCTTGAAATTCAAGGTCAAATTCTTAAATTCAATATATCTCAAAATCGGATTTTTTTTCTTTTTCTAACCTATCTCAATCGAAAGCTTACCTTTTTTCCTATCAATAATGTGAAAATCAGAGTGGGAACTCAAAAGGTTTTAAAGAAAAAAAATATATAAGCACCTAGCGCACTCCGAACCACCCGTTTTACCTGCAATCGGAGCGCGCGAGGTGTATATATATATACTTTTTTTCTTTAAAACCATTTGAGATTCCACTCTGATTTTCACATTACTCATAGGAAAAAAGGTAAGCTTTCCATTGAGATGGGTTAGAAAAAGAAAAAAAAATCCGATTTTAAGATATATTGAATTTAAGAATTTGACCTTGAATTTCAAATTAAAGGGAAAAAATATTTTTGCCATTACCAGCTTGTAGCTTGTGAAAAAACCTTTAAAAATCATTGTTCACATTTTTAATTTTATTAATTTTACTTATAAATTCAATAACTTTTATTTTTTGACCTGGAAAGTTGAGGAATTATGCCCCATATATATTATGACAAATGGAATTTTTGTAACATAATATTTCGAAGATTTGAAACTTATGTCAAGTGCATGGCAATTTGAGTAAAAGAACTTTGGGTCATGTGAATATTCGCATAAATAACAATCATGACAAATCAAATTTAGCAAAAAGAAATTTATGATACATAATAATTCAATGAAATGAAATTTATATTGAATAATTTTTCGTAATATGAAACTTATGTCAAACAATAATTCGACAATGAGAATATGGATAAAACGGGAATTTTCAAATTGAAATTTGGGGAATAATCATGCGCCTCTTTATGGCAAATGATTCGAACCGTTTTTATTTTTTGAAACCGAATTGCACTCTAGCTAACTGTAACTGTCCTTAGTCATTTAAATAACCCTAACAATCCCCAATAAATTATGTCCAACCGAAGCTTTAGAAGATCATGATACCTGCAGTGTTATTGTGTAAAAGTGTATTAACGTTTGAGTGTCGAATTTAAATCCCATAGATGCCTTTTCTTTAAATGAATCTCCCAGGACCATTGTTATGGGATTATAGTCTAAAGTTAGAATTTTATGGCCCAAACATTTTGCCCTTTTAATAATTGTAATTTACAGCATGTAAATTTTGATTCTATAATCGTACATATTTATAGATATCTAAAAATTCTAACAAAAATTTGTTTAAAAAATTACTGTAAAGTATTTCAAACTTGTAGCAATATTGGGAACATTACCTCAATATTCTAATATGACAATTATTGTCGTAATGTGAGATGTAGGGATTTATTTATTTGTTTAAATTTGAAATTTCAGATATAAACGAGTGTGAAAATCCACATTTTGCTGCACGGTGCGTCGAAAATGCTGAGTGCTGTAATTTACCTTCGAATTTCCTATGTAAATGTAAAGCGGGATTTACTGGCGATGGCGAGATCCACTGCGAGGATGTGGACGAATGTGCGTTGCAAGATGCGTGTGGAGAAAATGGTCTTTGTCAGAATACCCTTGGAAATTATACGTGCTCGTGTCAGCCGGGATACTCGGGAGACCCGTACAAACTTGTGAGTAACATAAATATACAATATACAATGCTTGAAAAGTGTGCAGAAAAAATTCAGTTGCTTTTCATGCAATGTCTTTCACTATAATCGCATATAGTTTACGAACTAGAAAAATTTTAGGAAAAAAACTAAAATTTCGAGTACCGTCAACCGGGGCTATTATGGTGCAAAAACAGCAATTTTTTTATTCTTTGCTTTACCAAATTTCTAAATTCTATGCAAAATTTTTTAAAACTATTTAGTTATATTCATCCTTTTGAAGATTTTCTGTAAATTTCGCTATAGAGACTAATTTTTTTATCTGAATTATGAGAAATCAAAGTTTGTACCTTGTGGTCGGAGCTATTATGGTACAAACTTTTTTCTTGTTCACAAATTAAACTAAATAATAACTAGCTTGTACCATAATAGCCTCTGGTGTACCAGAATAGCCAAGGTTGACGGTTTGCGCTTTTAAAGATATATAACACGATTGAAAAAGAAGTGAAATAATGTCCCTTTGTGTTTGAACAGTGTACCGATATAAACGAATGTAACTACGAAGGTGCTTGTGGACGCGGTGCGTTGTGCGTGAATCTACCTGGTGCACATAGATGTGAATGCCCCGAAGGATACGATGGAAATCCAGAGGATGGATGTAGGGATGTGGACGAGTGTCTTAGAAGTCCCTGCGGACGTTCGGCCTTGTGTACAAATATGGATGGCACTTTTCGCTGTGCCTGCCCGGCAGGAATGGAGGGAGACCCAATGTCAGGCTGCCATGGTAAGTCATATTCTTTTCAAAATGATATAATCTTGATTTATACTTAACGCTGTACATAGTTTACTTCACGCTACACCGGTAAAGCAAAGGAAGTCATTAATCTCGTTAATCCACACTAAAAGAGAACTTGGAATAAAAGATGAATAATAACATCGCATTACATTACCACTCCATCCTCAAGATGAATCGTAAATGATCATATATGTTCTATGAATAAATAAAAGCAAAAATATACATCTAAACATGTAAAAACATTCAGTCAATGATATTTTCTTCTTGTTTTGAACGTCCTTTTGATTGCTCGAAAATTATATCTCATACATAATGGATTAATAGTTTTTTTCGGGAATTATTATTTCATTCCTTGAAAATTATAATTGTTTAAAAGTAATCCAAATTTGTATCTTCAAAGAAATACTTGAGTGTAATATACTACAAAAGAATCAAATTACATAAATTAATAAGTACCCAGATAGCACAATTCTTTCTCGGAACCTGTTACGGCATTGCATGGTAAATATGACAATATTCCATTGCAATATCCAAGCAAGGTTTGAGCAAGATTGAAAAGTCTGAGGCAATATTCCATGGCAAACTTTAGGCAACATTGAATCGCAACATTGAATCTTCAGACAATTTTGAGGCAATTTTACACCAATATTACACGAAGATTCAACTAAATAAAAACAATTTTTGTATAGAGGAGAGAATTATGTATAATATTGTCTGAAGATTGTGATTCAATGTTGCCTAAAGTTTGTCATGAAATATTGCCTCAGGCTTTTCAATATTGCTCGAACCTTGCTTGGATATTTCAATGTAATATTTCCAAGCTTACCATGCAATACCGTTACAGTTACAGCACCTTCCAGTTAATAATAATTGTTTTAAAAAACAAATAATTTAAAAACCTTTTACTAAATAAAAATGCCAAAATGAAATGTAAAGACTTTTTGGTGAAAAATAGATAACTATGATGGCCTGTAGTAATAATAAAAATAATTGTACAACTAACAACGCTATTAGATATAAACGAGTGCGAGGGAAATCCTTGTGGTGCTGACGCGGAATGTGTGAACAGCGAAGGAAGCTTTGAGTGCAGATGTCGGTTGGGATATCAAATGGATGCCATCCACGGCTGTGTCGATGTGAACGAATGCGCCCAGAATAATCCCTGCGCTACTAACGCCAAGTGCATCAACGTCCCAGGAACGTTTAAGTGTTTATGCCCTCGAGGCTTTGTCGGCCAGGGACTTACCTTATGCGAAAGTCAGTTTTCTTTTAATAAGCTTTACGGTTTCAATTCTTGAACGCAAGCGACAATTCTTCTCACTTTTTTAATTAAAATTTTCCACGCGCCATGTACTTTGAACCCAAAATTTTAAATTTGATTTTTCTTTAAACTGATACGGAAATACAATAATAAAGACTTGTTTTTTCATTTATTTTAATTAATAACAAGTTAAAGAAATTATTTATATTCTAAAAGTTCCAATTGTTTTGGAATTGTAATTTTTAATTACGTGCCAAATAGTTAAGCTCTTGCGAAAGTTGTTAAGAAAAAATGAAGAATTCTTATCTGAAAAATTCTTGTTCTTTGTATATTGCAGCTGCGCAATTCTTAACTGTTTTAACGATTAAATAATTATATCGTATTTAACCAATTATCAAGGTCCGTTTAAAATTAATTTCTTCCATCCATGGATTGAATTTTAATTTCACCAAAATAATTACCAAGGTTTTTTTAAGAGAGAGAGGAATTATATTTTTCATTAAATTTTCTTTCTACTTCGATTTTTTCTTTTGGGAATTTTGAAAATAATGAGCATTCATATTTTTTGAAAGTAAACTTAAATTCGCTCTTTTGGTAATTTTTGGCTGAAATAAAATGCTTGCTTTCGAGAATTAATACTATTCCTTTTTAATATGACACCTAATAATTAACTGCCCGCTGATTGGATAAAACTATTAACAGATATTAACGAATGCGAGAAAAGTCCTTGTGGAGAAAATGCAGAATGCACAGACACAATAGGCAGCTTTGTATGTAGCTGCAAGGCAGAATACACCGGTGATCCGTTCAAGGGATGCAGTGGTTAGAATTTTACATTTTTTTCTTTTATTTCTTTCTACTAATTTAATCTATTATTTGGTTCTCTGTTCTCTCTAGTAAAATTGCAGGTTAATTTTTACTAATTATTTTCTTTTCCTTCCATTCGAATTAATGTAGATATCGACGAGTGTACAGCTTTGGACAATCCATGCGGAACAAATGCCATTTGCAAGAACATGATTCCTGGATATACTTGTCTTTGTCCACCAGGATTTAGTGCCAATCCCAGCCCAAAAGTTGCTTGTGATCAGGTAAGATCCCAAATCAAAATTATAATCATCTCGGTAATTTTTTTTCTTATTTTGATCCACTTTTGATCTTGTCAGAGAATCTGAAGAGAATCTCTCAATTCTCTATTGGTCCTCTAAATTGAAAAATTGAATTAAATCCATTAGCTTAGGAAGAAATTTTTTTCAACAATTCTGAGCTTAAATTAATTTAAGAATCAAAAAATTATAAATTGTTACCTTTTTAATCATAAATGATTCAATTGATCCCGGCTTCAATTTATTAAAATTTTTTATCGATTTGCTTACTTACTTCAAATTTGAATGAATATCAATTTAAATTACTTGAAGTATTTCACAATTATAATTTTAATCTATCGAATTTAAATTAATTCTAATTCTAATTAATCTTCATTGCAATTACTCTAAAGTTCAATTTATTCCAATTTTAATTTAATCAAAATATAATTTATCCAAATTAAAATAATTCTATCTAAATTTCAATATATTCAAATTTTATTCAATTCAAGTTTCAATGGATCATAATTTTAATTTTATTCAAAATTTTATTCAAATTTCAATCGATAAAAATTTTAATTTAATTTTCAAGTGATCCAATCAATCCTAATTTTTATTGGTTATAACAAATTTATTACTACAAATTTTAATGGATTTTAATTTTACTTTATCCAAATTTTAAATTATCTAAATTTCAACTTATTTTAATTTTAATCAAACGCAAATTCAATGCATCGAATCTTGAAATTATCAATATTTCTATCTATTTAAAGATTAATTAATTAAAATGTCAAATTATCAAAATTTTGAAGTATTTAAGGTTCAATTAACAGGCAGAAAAAAATGTTTCCTGTTTGAGACATTGCGCTAGTACATTCCTTTGTATTTTTTCGTTCTGAATCCGAATTCGAAGTCAGAATGTGCTAATTTTTTTTTTTTTGTAAATTCAAGACGGACGTCGCAACACTCTGCAAATCCAATTTTGACTGCGTTAACAATGCTGAGTGCATCGAAGGTCAGTGTATCTGCAAGGAGGGATTCAAGGCCACTGGGGCTGAATGCGAAGATATTGACGAATGTTTCCAAAATCCATGTGGACCAAATTCCGTCTGCTCCAATACAAAAGGACATTTTCATTGTGATTGTGAAAGTGGATTCATTGGAACGCCACCACATTCGCCCTGCAAAAGTAAATAGATGTTGTCTTTCATTGAAAATTATTTAAAATAATAATTACAATTTACTTATTTCGCAAGCCTGTTTCGCCTGAAAATTAATTCCAATCTATTTCACTTCTTGTGAATATTTTTCAATTCCAAAACGTTGGAAATGATCAAATGACTTTCAATGATGATTCAATCATTCAATCAATGATTTTGAGTATTCTCGAATACTCATAATTTATTAAATCAATCAAACCAAATCAAAATTTGATTATATTTTTATAATTACTAGCTCCATGCGACGAAGTAACTTGTGGCGAACACGCATTCTGCAAACCCGATGGTCAAGAAGCTTATTGTATTTGCGAGGATGGCTGGACATTTAATCCTAACGACATTGCGGCTGGATGTGTTGGTATGATATCTCGTTTCGTCTTTTCTCTTTTAATACTTTCAATTTGTCACATTTTCCATTATTAATTATGTGACATTTATTAAACTCCATCAGATATCAACGAATGTGATGAAATTAATGGACCGTCTGGTCGATGTGGTAAAAATGCAATTTGTACAAATTCTCCTGGTGGATTCAGTTGTCAGTGCAAACAAGGATTCTCTGGAAATGCCTTTAAACAATGTTTAGGTAAATTTAACGTTTAATATTTCTTTGAATTTCATATTATGTGTATTTTTGTTAAATGTTCAATATTCTGATAGATATTGACGAATGTGCTCGACCTGATGCGTGTGGACATGGAGCCACTTGCACGAATAAAGAAGGCTCTCACAGTTGCTCCTGTCCACCGGAAACTATTCCCGATCCCGATCCTTACATCAAGTGCGTTGGAGTCGTCACTTGCGATGTGGATAATGACTGTCCTGGAAATGCGATTTGCGATCCCCAGAAACGCTGTTTGTGTCCGGAACCGAACGTTGGAAATGACTGCAGACGTACGGAATATCTAATTTATTTTCCGCCAGTTCTAAGAATTTACAAAGTCTAATTTTACAAATGCTGATAAATATCTGATCGAGGATTAAATAGATTTATGAATTTCAGATCCATGTGAAGATCTTTCCTGTGGTCCAAATGCCCACTGTATGTTATTGAATGACGTCGCGAACTGTTTGTGCAGTAACGGTTACACGGGCAAACCGGGAGTAAAAGGAGGCTGTAGAGATATTGATGAATGTTCGACTAATCCGTGTCCACCAGGCGCTGTCTGTTACAACGAACCTGGAAGTTTCTCTTGTCAGTGTCCGAGTGGAATGACTGGAGACCCTTACAGTGGTGGTTGTGAAAAATCACTTTTGCCTCACGTCTGCGGACCTAACAGTCCATGTCCACTCGGAGAACAATGTATCAAGGACGAATTTGCCGGAAGCAGCGTTTGTATCTGCCAAAGGGGATACACTCGTGACGTTGAAACTCACAAATGTAGAGATATTAATGAATGTCTCGAACTGAGGGACAAGCCTGCTTGCGGAGTGAATGCCATTTGTAAAAATCTTCCCGGCAGTTACGAGTGTCAATGTCCAACTGGATTCAACGGGAATCCTTTCTCCCTTTGCGAAGGTATGTAATTTTTCCTCCCTTCCCTTTTTTTCAAATTCCAACATTTTGTGTCATTTTTATTCAATTAAATCTGAATCTTGTTAAAAAGTTGCGCAAACGGTTTAATTGTAAAGTAACGAGTCACTTAATTGTTCCTAGAATGCAACAGTATCGAGTGCCAGTGTCAACCACCTTACAAGATCGTAAATGGTAAGTGCATGCTGGCGGGTTGTTCGAAGGGCGAAACTTGTCCCGCCGGTGCTGAGTGTATCACGATAGCGGGTGGCGTCAGTTACTGCGCCTGTCCTAAAGGCTACAGCACTAAACCTGACGGATCTTGCGAAGGTAATAAAAAGAGATATGGAATTATTTACCAACTAAAGAAAACACTTGACTACTTAACATGTTCTTGCAGACATAAACGAGTGTATCGAAGGACATCAAGTGTGTGGATATGGTGCCGAGTGCATCAACTTACCTGGTTCTCATCAATGTGTCTGTCCCCGTGGATACGGTGGTGATCCTTACAATGGTCTCTGCTCTCCAGCTCAAAAACGATGCACCAACGATAACGAATGCAAACCCAATGAGAAATGTATTCAACCAGGGGAATGCGTTTGTCCTCCACCATTTTACACGGATCCTCTTGACGGCAATCTCTGCAAAAGTATGTTTTAATCAATCCTTAATAAACCCATAAATGACTAATTGACTAATAATATAAATGACTAATATATTATTTTCAATTGGCAATTATTTGCAGATCCTTGTGATCGATTTCCGTGTGGACTCAACGCAAAGTGTACGCCAACCGATCCACCGAGATGCATGTGTGAAGCAGGGTACGAAGGGGATCCACAGCACGGTTGTGTCGATGTCAATGAATGCATCAATAATCCCTGCGGACGTGGAGCCTACTGCTTTAATATCAAGGGAGGACATGTTTGTGAATGTCCAAAGGGAATGTCCGGTGATCCTTATGGAGCCGGATGTTCTGGAGCACCAACAGCAAAACAGGAATGTTCATCGAATGATCATTGCGAGAACTATTTGACATGTGTTCAAGGCAGCTGTGTCAATCCCTGCGACAATGTACCCTGTGGACCAAATGCTTACTGCGAGCCCGACAAACATGCTCCTTGGTGTCGATGCGTTATCGGATTTACCGAAGGCAAAAACAACGAATGTGTTTCCCGTAAGTTTCGTTTTTTTCGTTAAATTTCGTTTAATTATTTTGCATCTAGACTAAGTAATAATTCTTCCAGAATGCGACGGTTATGTTTGTGGTACTGGAGCGCAGTGCATTGTCAGTTACGATGGACCAACTTGTAAGTGTATTGAAGGATTCATGGGGAATCCCTTCCCAGGAGGTCAGTGTGTTCCCGATGTATGTTCTCCGGAAATTCCTTGCGCAGAGCCAAGTGTGTGTATAGGAGGACGTTGCAAACGTCGATGCGAAGGTGTTGTCTGTGGAATTGGAGCAAGTTGTGATCCCGTGAGCAACAAGTGTGTTTGTAATCCGTATTTTGTTGGAAACCCAGATCTTCTTTGCATGCCACCGGCTCAACCACCTCAATGCAGTCCGCCATGCGGATCCAATGCACACTGCGAGTACAGTCTACTGGATTCTAAATGTGTCTGCAATCCTGGTACCAATGGTAATCCCTACCATGGATGTGGAATCCAGCACAAGTCTGACTGTTCCCAGGACTCCTGCGGAAAGGATGCCCACTGTAGTGCTGGAATTAATGCTGTCGAATGTCTCTGTCCACCAGGGTTTGCTGGAAATCCTTACATTCGATGTTACGATATTGACGAATGCAATGGAAACGCTTGTGGCAATAATGCAGTGTGCATTAACACCATCGGTAGTTACGACTGTCGCTGTAAGGAAGATTTCTTTGGAAATCCATTCGTCGACTGTCAAAAACTACAAATTGGACCATGCCTAGATCCTACAACTTGTAGATGCAATTCTGAAATGCCCTGTCCTGTGGATTTCACTTGCGTCAATGGAAAGTGTATTGACAAGTGCAGTGACGTACACTGCGGTCCAAGATCAGCTTGCCAAGATGGAATCTGTGTCTGTCCGGCAGGTTATAGTGGAAATCCCAATGACCTATCGAAAGGCTGTCATCCACGGGGTCACTGTTCAAACGATCTAGATTGCGAAACACAAGAGATTTGCTTCTCTATTGGCAAGGGAGTCAGAAAGTGTGTGGACGCCTGCAGCAAACTCCAGTGTGGGCCCAACGCCCTCTGTGTCACGCAACATCACGCATCCTCCTGTCTTTGCATCGAAGGTCACTTTGGAAATCCCGGTGATTTACGGGAGGGTTGTCAACCAAAAAAATCCATCAGTCCCGCTTCCTGTGATTCCAATGACGACTGCAGATCGGGAACCTTCTGCATACTCGGTGAATCTGGAATTCATGAATGCACAAATCCATGCAGTAAAGTTGCATGTGGTACTAATCAAAGGTGCGAAGTTGATGCAATTGGTCATGCTACTTGTAAATGCTACGATTCGTATGAGTGGAATCCTGTTTTATCCTCATGTGAGAAGCCTTCAGTTCCTGACTGCATTCACGACCATGATTGTCATCCCAAGGCTACCTGTCGTCCAGACGCTCTAGGTGTTCTCAAGTGTATATCGTTATGTGAAACTTTCACTTGCACTGTCAACTCTCATTGTGTTGCTGATAATCACCAGGCTCATTGTGAATGCTTACCAGGCTTTACCGGTAATCCGAACGATCGTTACGGCTGTCAAAGTACTCGTAAGGATCAGTGCACGACTGATACAGATTGCGCTGAAGATCACACCTGTAAATCGTCAACAGAAGGAGTTTTGTCGTGTCAACCTGTTTGTAATTTCATTTCGTGTGGTCCTAACGCACTTTGCGTCGTTAACAATCATGTAGCTAATTGCGAGTGTCCTCCAGGTCTTTATGCCGGTGATCCTAATGATCCTAGTAACGGTTGCAAAGCTGTCCCCTGCGTTTATAATATCGATTGCCCTCCAACTCAACTTTGTAATAGACTCGAACACAAGTGCTATGACGCGTGCGACAAAAGCGCTTGTGGAGTAAACGCGGTTTGCATTGCTGATGATCATAAGGCCATTTGCCAATGTCCCCCGGGTTTTAAAGCTAATCCATTGCCAGATGTCGAATGTATTGCTGTCGAGAGTTGTTCCCCTAATCCGTGCCATCCTTCTGCAATTTGCATTGCCGGTGCTTCTAGTAGTCCCGTATGTCAATGTCCACCTAATCATGTCGGTGATCCTTACAGTTCAGGTTGTCAAGAAGAAGGTCAATGTAAAAGTAATAAAGATTGTCCGGTCCATTCCATTTGTCAAAATCATCGTTGCATCAATCCTTGCGAGAACACTTGCGGTCCGAACACACTTTGTGAGATCGTTAACGGAGAGCCAATTTGCCGATGCATTCACAAGTTTATACCCTCGACTAAAGGGATACAAAATGGTTGTGTTCGTGATTCTAACTATTGCTCAATCGATGCTGAATGTGAAGACAGTATCTGTCTCGAAGGTCAATGCAGAGCTGTCTGTCGCTCATCTGACGACTGCGCAAACGGGGAAAAATGTATCAATAATAAATGCGCTATTTCTTGTGTTTCGCACAGTCAATGTCAATCCAACTTGGCGTGCGTCAACAGCGTCTGTATGTTGGGCTGTCGCAGCAGCAGAAATTGCCAATCGGACCAATCTTGCATCAACCACAAATGTCAAGGTATTTTATAATAAATATAATTTATTTATTTATTTCATTTAACCCAGATGAAAATGATTCATACGAATTTCGAGCGAATTGCGTACGAAAAATGGATGGAAATTTGTTTTTGAAGTTTCGTACGAAAATTCGAATGGAATACAAATTTTTTTATCGTCATGAACGATTTTTCTGTACAAAGTTTCGTACGAAATTAATTTAAATGTTTTAAAACGTTTTCTTTATATTTCGCTTAGAAATCCATACGAAATTTCGTACAGAATTTTGTATGTACTTTCATTTTTTAATTTTTATAGCGTTTTTAACCGTTTTTTGTACGAAGTTCGTACGAATTTCGTACGAAATTCATTCGAATCTAGTAAATTCGTATAATATATTTATTGCCTAACGAATTTCGTACGAAATTCATTCGAACTTAGTAAATTCGTATAATATATTTATTGCCTAACGAATTTTCTTCGAACTTCGTACAAAAAACGGTTAAAAACTCTATAAAAATTAAAAAATTAAATTACATACAAAATTTCGTGCGAAATTTCGTATGGATTTCTAAGCGAAATATAAATAAAACGTTTTAAAACATTGTAA
>JUFY01025149.1:0-11081 GCA_001855655.1 Leptopilina clavipes | reverse complement strand
CACTAATAGAGTGTTCAAGATTTTTTAACATCAAATTGTTATTATCCAACTCTGAACATAATGAAGCTGTGACCTGATACACTACTTGAATATGACAACATCGTTTTGTTCCTCTGCTTTAGCAACGTTGCAGATTCTTCTATTTTCAATGTCAATGCTCATTATTGAAATGAATGAAATTTTCTAAAACACATCTTAATATATGATTTTTGCTTCACATAATTTTTCGATAATGGACGTTATTTCATTATTATGACTAGGATGTCCAGCTCCTTGAGATGCTACAAGTAGTCGAAGACGGTCAACTAACTCATTTGGATCATCCCAGTAGACATATTCCCGTTGAAAATTTCTGTTTGCAGTCATAAGTTAAAGTAGTGAACTACCACTTACAGATGCTTGTCTAGAAGGTGTTTATGTTCGCGGAAAGAATTGAGATATAAAATTTAAATATTAAATGCTCTTATCTGTACGAATAGATTTAGAGTAACTGTATTTCTTCTTATTTGCATTCGTAGCAATGAGAATCTCTTTATAATTTCTCTCATCTTCTTCACTTATAAGGGACCTGACAGGTCTACTTTTAAATAACAGTTCAAGTAATCCAGGAGTTCACTATCCATCACTAAGTTTGCGTACTCCATACACGTTATCCAAACATTGCTTTCTATTATGATCTAACAAATACATAAATTTACTATTTAATTTTGTCAACATCTTCAGTTTTTTCATTATCACTTTCATAATTTATGCCATCATCTTCCTCCTTTTCCTTCTTTTCCATCTTGATATTTTCATGTTGGATATCAGTCAAGTAAATAATTTTTTGTAAGGGTTGAACTATTGGTTTAAAAGTTTCAACATACGATTTTTTCTCCTATTGCTTCGCTAGCTTTGGCAATTTGATGAAGATATTCTTTTTCTTTACGAAGCATGTTGACATTTCAACGATTCAAACTAAACTAACACTGTTTTTAAAGATGATGCTACATTTATAGCGTTACAAAGCTGTCAAATCCTTTTCTATATTTTCCATCATTTAAATCAGAATCTTTGTCGATTACTACAAACCCATGTTTGTCTGAATTCCAACATGTGGAACATAGTTCTCGAAATTTATTAATTGTCATGTCAGTATTAACATGATCATTAAACACATGTTTGGTTGACATTTATCTACTTATTCGAAATTACAAGTTCATAATTAAATTTTCACAATGGAGAACTCTCGCGCGGAAATTATAATGATGGGAACAAGACGGTATCTACATGTTGGAGGATTTTTGTACACCAAACATTCCCATGGTGCAAATACAAAATTATATTGGCGGTGTAGAAGGAAAATTGTTTGTGCGGCAAGAGTTGTTACTGCTACTACTGGATTTTCTGTGACGATTGTTTCTGAAGGAGAACCCACAACACATACTCACGCACCAGATCCAGAGGAGGTGCAAGCTTTGAAAGAAAGGGTTTCTTTGAAAAAGGCCGCCGTATTATAAAGTCCGTAATCATGTCGGACTTTGAACTTGCAATAATAAATGCAGCAGAAGGTAAGATTGGGAATTTTGTAAAACTCTGCTTAATTCATTTGTGCCAAAGCGCATATCGTCGAGTGCAATCAGAAGGTTCACAAGGGCTATACACTGATGAGGATGATGATCGTATTCGAAAAGCTACACGCTCTATGTGTGCTCTTGCTTCTGTTCCTGCAGAAGATGTACCAGCGGTTTTCGATTTATTCTTTGATGATCTTCCTGAGGAATTCTTACCAGCAGCATATTTTGAGGTTACAAAATATTACACTTACATTGTAGAACCTATTTTCTGTAACAATAACAATTTTCTCTCAGAGAACGATTTGCCTAGGCATTTTGCGAAATGCCTGGACATCGGGTTTTACCGGTAACATATATATATTTTGATTGTAAACGATTATAAGTATCAGTATTCTCTAGGTTTGTCCAACGGCCGCTGTAAATAGAGGTGAAGCAAAATTTAGTCGTTTATTGCAAAATATATTGATTCTTTAAATAACTAATCCTTAAAACTTTGTTTTCTTTAAACTCTTCTATTTTACTTAAATGTGTTATTTAAAACGAATTGAAGACATTGTCCCAGAGTTCGGATTTCACACTCGTTTTGGAACGATTCCTCCAGTCCTTGGTTTTATTTTGATTCGAGACTTAATCGAAATAAATCGTGTTTTTAACGGAGGTCCTCTTGTTGAAACAAAATCCTCCTGAAATTGACAAAGACTCAGAACAAAATATACAGAACAATATAAGATATATTGACAAGCACATTCGATCTACAATGTCAACTAATTTGCATGCCATCAAGAAATAGTGACCTTGTTGTAATCGGAGCATGCATCAGGTTACAATTCAAATAACATCATTCAGTTCTTTCAATAAATAGAAAATATTTACGTAAAAAAAGGGGATATTGTTCAATTATTAAGTCAATTAATTTTTTTTTGTTTTCTTTTCCTTCTTGCTTTCTATTTTTTTTCTCTGTTGTTGTTTTATTCCCACAGTAACATTCACAATAAAAATTACAACAAATTAAAATTCAACAAATTAAAATAATTTATCATCAATCAAAATGTCGACTGAAAGTAATCCGTTACCGGGTCCTAACCATCACAATGCAAGTGTCGACCCTCCAAATGTATATGTCCCAGCATTAGATCAATCCGCCGCTATGACATCAATGATGGAATGCTTCGCTGTAGAACGAGGTACCCATCATATACCGTTTTTTAATGACAAGGATCCTTCCTTGAGAGAATTTTGACAAGATGTTTCAAATAGTACCGTTTATATGACCCTCGCCACAGAAGCCGGGTTTATAAAATCCGTGTTAAGCAGATTGAGATGGGAGCAAGGGAAAGCGTTCGAGATATGCAATTTCGTACTTTGAATGACGTTGTGTTACATTTAAGAAAACGGTCTTCCAAACTCAAATCTTTTGCTTTAGATTCATTTATTCGACGGTTGCCAAGCGACATATCAACTCATGTAGACACGCGCCGTCCTGTTGACCTCAGTGAAGCCCTAGAATTGTCATGTACGCAGAAGGAAGAGATTCTTACATGAAGCGAAGCAAAAATCGCCACTCCACCTCGCGCTGTATCGCCGGGATCAGCCAAATATTTAAACTCCCAGCAGATTCATCTGACGGAAGCATCGATGAATCTGCAGAGTGCTTAGGGCAGGAACAGAAGCTAAAGATTCCCCCGTCATCAAATTAATCTCCGTTAACCTTGCTAAAAATAATACAAGATTTTTAGTCGATCCAGAATCAGATTCAAATCTGATTAAGTTAGAAGCCTTACCACCAAAACAATGAGTAACAACAACTAAAAAAAATCTTATCTCGGGCACAACTAGACATGTTGTTAAGACCTTGGGTACAGTCGAACTTAAAATTTTTAACCGAAATGTCGAATTTCATGTAATCCGGAATTCCTTCCCCATTTCAACATACGGAAAACTCGGTAGACAATACCTTAAGACAAGAACAAGCACAACTCTCTTTACGACACAATACTATAGTTACCATTTCGGAACCACCGAAATCATTACCTTTTATTGACGAAGAATGTAGAGTAGACAAATTGGGACTTAAGGATGAAATTAAGCCTTTCAATCAAATACTGACTATTTAAGCTAGGACACGACAACCAATCGCCATCCAAACACCCTCCAAACTTAAAGACGGATATTTTCCAAAGATTGACACACCTAATGGATTGTACCTTGGAGAAGCCCTTGTAAACAATCGCAATGGCATCTGTTATGCCATGGCCCTCAACATAAGCGATGAGGATATTCGTTTTGAAATGGGACCACAAGAACTTATTCCCTTCGAACATTGCCAGTTTCCAAGCGAAGACTCATCAGAATCAGAAGTAGGAGAAGTATTGAAACCAGTTCTAGAAGAATCATCAAGCTCTTACCAAGATAGAATACCAAGGGTCAAGGAGGTCCTACACACTTCTCATTTATCAGAAGAAGAAAAATCATACGTGATGAAATGGGTCGAAAAATACGCCGGAATCTTTTAATTACCAGGTAAAAAATTGACATGCACTTATATTATTCAGTACAGGATTCCTACCATAGATCAAAATATTAAAAAGCAGTACGACGCAGGACTACAACAATCACCGCCCACTTTGATGAAGCTTCTGATGAGGATGAATTTTTCTTCCAGATATCGTTGATCTTCCTCAAAACAACAAGGATACTGAGTCCAGCACTGAAGAAGATTTCGCTCAAGAACCTCAAAATTAAACATTTAGCAAAAGATTTGGACAGATCTATAAACAAATTTCATAAATCAATAGAAAAGAGGGGAATTGATCCCCTTGATCTCAGAAATCGATCCCTTATTTGGGATCACGAAGATATGGATGAGTCAATACAGGACCAAAGATACTATGTATCCGAAGGAGAAACGAATGAGGATGTTCTAAAAACATTAGAAGATCAAGATCTTTGTGGTAAATACGATGACTATTTATTTTCCTCGCGCATTGAACGGTTGTTAGACAAATTCCAGAAGTAACTGTCAGCAACCAATAAAGAAGAATCATCATCTGCAAAGGAAAATAAACAATTAGAATTTATTAACCATGATCACTTACAAAACGAAAATTCAAAAGACTCAGAAAAAGACGAAGTTCCTGAATTACGAACATTCTCGGATCGATATCGAATGCCCAGTTCAAGAAAACAAGTCTCTTTTCAAACTACTTTTGACACTTCTTATCCACACGCTCAATCCATTCCTTATACACGACCTCTTGACCCTAATCAAACTAAATCAAACCCAGAAACTCCAGTTAATAAGCGACTCTTAGAACAAGGATATATTCAAGGTAAACCCTTGACTCGTCGATCTGAATGCAAACCACGTCGACAGATTACACTCTGGACAACGTTGACCTTCAATCCACATCTACCGCTAGCCTCTTTTTAGACCATGTGCTGCACGAGCAAAATGATCACTCCGAAGATGATACTGATAAAAGTCATTACTTAAACTCTATCATTAAAAATGAGTGAACTGAGCCATTGACTTATCGAAGAGATAATTACGTTCACTTTATGTTTATGGACTGTGAACCGACAGATTCTGTTTGCAAACTCTTTGTAGCAACGGAATACATTGACCTTAAAGATCTCAAGAAAAAATCCCCTAAGATAGGACAAATCTTGGTCACTCCTAACGGTCAGTACAACATTTATTCTATTTTTATCAAAAACAAATGTTATGATCCTATCAATTGAAATGAAATAAAAACAGGATTAAAGGGTCTTCAAGCTGCTCTTGTCAGGGATGAAAAACAAGGTTGCAGATTGGAAAATTCCGGAGACTTGTTGGGCACGGCACCGCAAGGATACCTAGGGGAGCTTGTTATAATAAAATTCCGTGGTGGCGATGTTACCATCACACTTTGTCATGGAAAATTAGAAGTTCCTCCACCAGAATTAAGACCAAAAATTTTGAAAGAGTTTCAAACAAGTCTAGTTTGAGGCTACATGGGCATCAACAAGACTTACAGACATATAAGAGAAAGATACACATGGCCTGGATTGCGAAATGATGTTAACGAGTATATTAGAGAATGTACCACCTGCCGCGAAAATAAATTGGTTAAGGCTCGGACACGTAAACCCCTTGATTATCAAGGATACCCCTGTCAAACCATTCGAGAAAGTATCCCTAGATATTGTCGTAAAGCTAAAAACAACCCCCGATGGAAATAGATATATATTGACAATGCAGGATAACTTAAGCAAATACTGCATTGTAGTATCTATTCCAGACATTAGAAGCACCACTGTTGCTCATACAGTGGTAACTAATTTAATATTCAAATTCGGCGTTCCAAGATATATCTTAACAGATAGAGGTACAAATTTTATTAGTTCTCTAATGCGAAAATTAGAAAAACTATTTCACATTAAACAAATAACTACTTGCGGTTACCGACCCTAGACTAATAGCTCCTTGGAAAGAAGTCATATAGTCCTCGCAGATTATATAAAATGTTACGCAAACGATTTTGATGATTGGGATTGACTACTTCCCTTTTGCATGCTTGCTTACAACACATCTGTTTACGAGGCAACAAATTCCACACCTCATGAACTCGTTTTCGGAAAACTGGCACAACTGCTTAGTGCTTTTCCTCAAGGTCCCGAATTAGAGACCTATTGTTCTTATCTTCGTGACTCCATGAAACCCAAAATATAGCAGCTAAGAATATTAATTCGGCAAAGGTAAAATCAAAAGAATATTATGATTCTAAATTAAGGCCTCTAAAAGCTCAAATCAAAACACAATTAATTCACAACAGTAAAGTCGGAGAAAGAATGTTGTTAGTCATACGAACAGCAAAGAATGGACAAATGCCTACAGCTTTTATTTCCAATAAACAACTGCTGACCATTCTCAAGGATATTCAGGGCCACCATACTTTAATTATCATACCAGCCAAAGGATCGGATTATAGTTTGGAAGAAATTATTCAACTATCAAAAACCTCCGTTTTACTAGAAGAAGGAAACCTTAAAATTCTTATTGATATTCCTTTGTTCGAAAAGTCGAAGTATGTAATAATAATAAAAGAAATAGAATTAGAATCCTGTAAGAAAACTGATGAATATTTATTATGTCAAAACAGAATGCCAACTCACGAGATACGAGGAGAATTGCCATGCGAAATACAACTTCTATTAAATCCAACGACAGAGGCATTAAGGATGTGCAATATCCAGATAGAATATCATGAGAAGAATCATTGGATTATACTGGATACTGTTGGAGGATGGTTATATTCGATTAAGAATCCCACTGTTCTTAATGTCTGTTGTAATCCACAACCCACCACCAAGGTCAAAATCCAAGGAACAGGCCTATTACAGCTGGCAACAGGCTGTTATGCTAGAACTGCTGATATTACCATCCCTTCAGTACCAAAAGTTCAAGGAACAACCGAAATAATCTACGAATCAGAATTAGAACTAAATTTAAGCTCTTTATCCCCAAATTTTGCAGAATTGAAAATATCTCAAGGAAATACAGAAATTGCATTCGCCAAAACCGAGAACTTCTTAAAAAATTCTCAAAAATTAGACGAGCTGGAAGAATAACTATACGAATTTTCTTTGCCACAAAAGGAAAAGAGTTATCAACAATTATAGATGAAAAGAACTTACCTCTCATTGGGTACTACTTTTCTAATTTTGGTGACCATTTGCTTGTTACTTCGGAAATGTATTCCCCGGAGAACGAAGAAGGCTCTAATTGAAGAATTACCAGTCACCTCCAAATTCTACCTTCCAAAAATGGCAGGAAGGTTTAGACCTCGAAGACCTCAATCAAACTCGAACAACCACGGCAACAAAGAAGAAAACCCAACAGCACCAAAGGTTAATACTCCTGTCACTGCACCTAGAAAAATTAATATATCAAATATTGCTGAAATCACAACTACTCCAAAGAAGATGACATGTGATGATAAATTACCTTTGAAAAATGATGAGCCTCAACCATCCACGAAGAACCTCAAGGAAGATCAATCCACCTCAAGCAAATCTCCAAACGGAAGATATCCCATTATTCCCCCTCAGGATTTTCCCCCTTGTTAATTTTGGCTACTTAAAACTATAAACTATTATATATTAATTTTATTTAGATATTTTCAAAAAGCTTTATTTTTAATGTTTCACAAAAATTTGAATAACTTCTTAAATAATAAACTCTTTTTAATGTTCTAAGGATTATTATAAAGGTAATTTTCTACAGGACCAAAAAAGTAAAAAAATTTGAAATAATTTCTTTAACACAAAAGTAGTTTTTAAAATTCAGATAAATTTATTTTATACCTTGAAAAATCTATGTAATTTTATCTTTTAAACATTTTGTAAAACGTTTTTTGGTACAAGAAAATTATTTCAAATTTTTGGAATTTTTTTCGTTCAACTTTAACGACTTGCATTTTTGGGAAAAAAATTATACTCTAATGATGGCAGGTAATTATTTTCCTGTAGAAAACTACTTTTTAAATAAGCCCAAGAACATTAAAAAGCGTTTATTAGTTTTGAAGTTATTCAAATTTTTGTGAAACATTAAAAATGAAGCTTTTTTAAAAATATCTGAATAAAATGTTGGTCAAATCACTTCTATAAGGTCTTATTCTTCTCACAATTTTATCATCTTTTAGTAAATAAATAAGAAAAATTTTAGTTTTTATAAATTTTACGTTTTATGATGTTTTTCATTCATCAAAAAATGTGTGGTCCCACAATTCTGACCGGTAGTGTATTTTAAAGAATGCACTAACTAAACGAATTTTATTAAATAGTCCACTCAAGATTGCTACATTAAAATGATTAACGCTAAAATTTACTTCTAGCTCAAGAAGCCAACATAACAATCTATACGCAACAGTATATCTGCCAATCGGTTAAAATAATAGTTGAAGACTTAAACTCCCTCTTACATTTTTTGATAATTTGCCTTGACCGAATTGCTTAAACCTATTCTACCGTGAAAATTTGTCATTGTTATATTGTTATATTGTCAATGTTTAAAAATTTTGAAAAAGTTTTAAAAAAATTTTTTAATTAAAAAAAATTTTAAATGGTTACTTTTACTTTTAAAGAATTTGGCTAAAAACCAATTATTAATTATTTAAAAGCATTCAATAATTTTAAATTTTAACACAATGATATGATTTTCATTTTTAGATAAAAGAAAAATATAAAAAAAATTTAAGTTCTATATTTACGGGGGCAGGGGGGCGTAGCCCTCCTAGTTATTATTATAAAAGTATAAAGGAAAATTGTTATCTTCTACGCTATCCATAAAAAGTAAATAACTATAAGTAATAAAAACTATGATATTCTATTATCATACATATGTTCACTGACAAAAAAAGTAACAAATTGAAAAAATTTACTTGAAATCAGTTATTTATAGGTTCTAGAGGGCCTCTGATATCACCTCCGCTTATCCGGACCCCAGCAAAGACGCTCAGGCCCGACTTTTCCTTTACCTCCTTACGCATCCTAGTCGCCGGATACTTTTTGGCCAAAGTTTCGTTGTTTATCAACGTTCTTAGTTGTTATGAATAAATGTAAGTACATATAAGTGACATTTTAACTAAGTAGATTACAATTCGATCGCTAGGGGCGCATTTTGTGATTTTTGGGGTTCTCTCGCGATTAACATCGCCATGTAAGTGTATAAAAGCACCGATGCGAGACCACCCAGTACGATTCGATCGACACCCACGCTCGTGGCAAGATCTCTATTTTCAGAAATAAAGTACTCTTTATCTTTGAAATTTTATCTTTTACTCTCACCGTCTAGCTACGGTGAGTACCTTGGGTTAACCCATTTTTTTACTTTCAGCCGGTTCAAACTTTGCCGCGGTCTTGCGCCGTGTGAAAAGACGAACCGCCATCTTGTCCGCCCTACTAAAAATGCCAATATAGGATCCTACATAGGATCATATATGAATTCCTATCTAGGATCCTATATAAAATCCTAGGTTGCTTATAGGAATCCATATAGAATCCTATAATAAACCACATGTGAAATTGGGACATGATTTTGTGTATGAATTCATATAGGAATTTGCGTTTATGTTTCTACATGGGAATCCACATGGATTCCTATGTGGGAATACATATAGGAATTTACATGGAATTCCACATAATATTTTACTAAGGATTTTATATAAGATTTCATATGAGATTTTTCATGAGATTTTATATGAAATTTCATGAGATTTCATATGAGATTTTTCATGAGATTTTATATGTGATTTTATATGGGATTTCATGAGTTTTCATATGAGATTTTATATGTGATTGTATATAGGGATTCAATGTAGGAATTTTATCAGGATTTAAAATTATTTAATTAAGAATTAAATAATATATTGTATTAGTGTTGCAATTTATCTGTGAGAAAAAAATAGATAATTTGCGACACGTCTTTTGAGCTACAGATTCTCAGTACTTATATACATTCAGAATCATCCCAACTGTGAGAGAACTCACTCTCGCTACCTGGCGGTGAAACTATAGAAACTATAGTATTCTATATATCACAATTTAAAAACCACATGGGATCCTATGTAAGATTCCATATGGTTTTTTATATAGGAAATCACATAGGATCTCACTTAGGAAATCAGATAATTTTTATTTTCTACGTAAAATCCTATATCGTTTCTTATATGAAAAATGACATGGGATCTTACTTAGGAATTCAGATAATTTTTATTTTCTACGTAAAATCCTATGTAAGATCACATGTTCTTTTCTATATAAGAAACCATATGGGATCTCACATAGGATTTTACGTAGAAAAAAAAATTGGAACGGAACGTATGACGAAATTTCCTTACATTAATAATCTGTTTTGCCGTAGATGAACCCACCTAATCGACCGAAAAGAAGCACGAGCCATTGTACATGACTATCGACGGGCAACGACGTTGCAATCTCCGCCGAAGTTTCCCCAATCCTTGGCACAATCTACACCGGCGACGTACGAACCAGCTACTCCACAACCCCCTCCCTCGTGTGAATCTCGACGACACAACATAATTGTTTTAAATTTAATTGTGGCATAAAATGAAATTGTAAAAATATGTTGAAAGATTTATATATATATGAAAAAATATATATATATTAAAAAAATATTATTTTCTTTAACATTATTTAAAACTTGAGGAAAAAGTAAACATTTTTTCTCTTGGCAAAATTTTTCTAAAGTCAATAGTTTTAGAGTTATGTGTCATTGAAAATAGGTATACTTTTAAAAAACCAAAACTTAAAAAATTCACAACTCAAAAATTTGTCCACCAAAAAAAAATAAAAAAATACTTATTCCTTTTTTTCAATAAAGAATGGAAAAAAATATGTTCGGCCGAATTTAAGAGGTCATATGTAAAGTTCACGTGGAATCGCCCATATATTACATTTATACATACTATATTATAGTTATATCATAAAAATTATTATATTACAAAATTTTTTAATATTGCCAGG
>JUFY01025146.1:7418-35025 GCA_001855655.1 Leptopilina clavipes | reverse complement strand
AATTTATTTCATCAAGAAGTAATAAATTTAATAAAATGAAAATTAAAAAATGTTCATTTTATAATTATATTTTATTAATTTATAATTTAACTACTTTGAAATGTATATTAAAATTTTACAGCTAAGGTTATGTATAAAAAATGAACAACTTATTACATAAAACATTTTTAAATTAGAACAAGGAAAACTAATTTCTTATACATAGTGAAAATGACACTGACAGAAATGTTTTTATGTTAGGTAAATACATAATTAAATGTTCATTACCTTTTGGAGGAGACCAATGCTGATTAAAGTCTGAAGCTTGCAATAATAAATACTCAATTTGTCCTGTAAATCTTCGAAATATTATAAAGCCACAAGCTCGTCTTCCCATATTTACAATTTATAAAACTAATTAAACTCTAAACAATAATCGAGTTGAATAGTATTTGGCGTAACCTTCACGTGTTGAAGCAAAGAGCAAACTGAGTATAAACAACACACTGGTAATCTAACCTCAAAATATTCCATGTTACAGGGCCGACGATAAAATTTCTGGACCCCAAATGTAATGAAAATTTAAATCTCTTCAGTATTTTATTAATGCTTATATTCAGAGTGTACACATTTTGACATAGTTTTGTTATGTGTTCTGGTCCTGTCGTTGTCCTTCCTACAATTTGCAAAAAATTTCTTAAGTACCAATTTGCAAATTTTAATAAATAAGAGGCGAAATGTCAAAAATAAGAATAAATTCAACGTTTCAAAAATTTGTTGGCCCTGAAAAGGGCCGATTGTTATCTGCTTCCAAAATTATTTTTCAATTTACTTGGAGCTGGTGTATTTTGTCACGGCTTTTGTACCTTCGGAAACAGCGTGTTTTGCAAGTTCACCAGGAAGTAGAAGTCTCACTGCAGTTTGAATTTCCCGTGATGTAATCGTTGATCTTTTGTTATATTGCGCCAAACGTGAAGATTCGGCAGCAATTCGTTCAAAGATATCATTGACAAAACTGTTCATGATACTCATTGCCTTGCTGGAAACTCCGGTATCAGGATGAACTTGTTTTAGAACTTTGTAAATGTAGATAGCGTAGCTCTCTTTCCTCTTTTTACGCCTACTCGTCTTCTTGTCAGACTTGGAGATAATCTTCTGAGCTTTTCCAGACTTCTTCTCCGATTTTCCGCTTGCTTTTGGAGACATTTTTCAAGTTTAGAAAATTCGTTTGTTTTAAAACAACCTCTTTCGATGAGACTCGGAAATTGAATGTGCTTGAAGATGCCGTTTGTGGTTCTTTTAACAACATAAGGCTAAAGACCGCGCACGAATCAGCTTCAAGTAAAATGAAACTTTCTTCGTGCTTGGTGGGGATTGTTGCTATAGAGATGCATATAATAATTGGTAAAGCAAAAGCGAATAGTGAAAATTCTGCAATTTTCCCAATATTTATTTGAAAAATATAATTTGAATTTAATTTCTACTTGATCAATATTATAAATTTTTATGACATTCAAATAATTAATTTATAACGAATTAATGAACTTTCACCAATTATATATTTAAGAACAGAAAATTCTACGTAAAAATGTTTGGTGGCCCTGAAAAGGGCCGATTGATAAGGTTTTTATTAATTAATATTAAATATTAATAGAAGATATTTTTAAATCATCTTCTTACTTAGCGGCAGTTTTAACGGTTTTTTTCGTTGAAATCTTCTTTGGTTTAGGAGCTTTAGGCTTTGAAGTTGGAGTTTTTACGGTTTTTTTCGTTGGAGATTGTTTAACTGCAATTTTCTTTGTAACCTTTTTCGTTGGAACTGCAATTTTCACTTTGGTAGTTCCTGCTTTCTTGGCAGGAGTCTTCTTTGTGACAGCAGTCTTCTCCGCAGAAATTGATTTCGATTTTTTAGCAATTGGTTTCTTCACAATTTCTTCCAATTTTGTTGGTGTCTTCTTTGGCTTCGATTTCAATTTTGGCAACTTGAAAGAACCAGAAGCTCCCTTTCCCTTGGTTTGAATTATATCACCTTGTTCAACTGCACTTTTTAAATATTTTTTGATGAACGGAATGAATCTGTCCAAATCAATTGCGTATGTTCCGACAATGTACTTCTTAATAGCTTGGTAAGATGAACCACTGCGTTCATTGAGATTTGAAATTGCGGCTGTCACCATATCGGAAGTTTTCGGATGATTTGGTTTAGATTTCGTTGATTTACTTTTCAGCGAAATACTGGATTTTTTTGGAGTTGTCTTAACAGCTACAACTGGGGTAATTACTTCAGTCATTTTTATATTTTTAAGTTATATATAACTTTTAATTAAATTTATAGCAAAAAGACACCACTTGATATGTTACTTCTACGAGAGAAATCACATAAATGACAGTAAACACGTCGCTTGGCAACGTATAAACACTGATGCTCGGACGGTGAAGAAAGGCCCCACTGTATTTTCTCCCTTGCTAGAAAACCATTGAAATTAAAATAAAATTATTTTCTTGGGGAAATTATTTTATTCTAAATTTACAATACGAGACGAAAAAATAAACCTAAGTAACATTGCCGTATAAATTAAAAAAAAAGATAATAATTATTCGATAATATACATTTAATGGTCTTGTAAAACTTTTTTTTCATGAATTAGTTTATCACGTGTACAAAAATCCAGTTTATTAATATTAATTATATATTCTTAATTATGAATATAAAAGTGCTTTACTATTATAATATGATACATTTTTTTAGCTATCTTTGCATATTTTAATTAATATAGTAAAGTGCAAATTATTGTGAAATATTACAAAACGTTCATATTTGATATCAAGTCTAGAAAGGAAATCCAAAAAACAAAATAAAAGTGACCTTGGTAGCAATTTCAAGTTATTTTGTCTTTTATATGTACACAAAATGTGTAATTAATTCTGGATAATTTAGCACTTGGCGAAATATTTAATTTATTACAATATCTAATTAAATTTTTGTCAAATTCATTTATATATAAAATAATCTATTTTTTTTAATTTTTATATTAAACATAAATTTAATTGAATAAGTATAAAAATGAACTATAAATTACACAAATTATATAAATGTATTAATTATAAAATATTTAATCATCAAATTTTTAATCATAACTAACCTAAGATAAATAAGTTTTGACAGATTTAGTCATTAGAAATTAATTTATACTGAAATAAATTTTGAAAACTAATTACAATCAAGATATACATAGTGAAAAAGTATCCTTGATAATTAAAATTTCGTATAAAATTATAATTAATTTTATATAATATATAAAATATGAGAAAAATGATTATGTTTGGAAAAAATAATTCATCGTAAAGAATATTTGTTGGCCCTGAAAAGGGCCGATTGGTTTTTTTTTTTTTTTTCTTTTTCTCTTTGCAAGCAATAGAAATTAAGCACGTTCTCCCCGGATACGACGAGCTAATTGAATATCTTTTGGCATAATTGTGACTCGTTTAGCATGAATGGCACATAAATTGGTATCTTCGAAAAGACCAACCAAATAGGCTTCACTAGCTTCTTGCAATGCCATGACAGCTGAACTTTGGAAACGTAAATCTGTCTTAAAATCCTGAGCAATTTCACGAACGAGGCGTTGGAAAGGCAATTTTCGGATTAAAAGTTCGGTACTTTTTTGATACCGACGGATTTCCCTGAGAGCGACAGTTCCAGGCCTATATCTATGCGGCTTTTTTACTCCTCCCGTTGCTGGTGCGCTTTTTCTTGCAGCTTTAGTTGCAAGCTGTTTCCGGGGAGCTTTACCACCAGTTGATTTACGAGCAGTTTGCTTGGTACGAGCCATTTTTTTTCGTTTTACAGTAACGACTAACGAGAAATACGTGATTCCCACTCTCGGATGAGACTTTTATAGGCCTCGGTATAAAATCAAGTGGTGGGAGGTTAGAAATCGATGATTGGACAGTACAACAAGAGAGGGGGAAAAGTGTTTGCAGTAGCTATAAAAGCTCCATAAAAGCCTGCGAAGTCTCATTTTGTGAAATATATTTCATTGACGTACTTTCGTTGTCGCCGAAAAAATGACTGGTCGTGGTAAAGGAGGAAAAGGTCTGGGAAAAGGAGGAGCGAAACGACATCGTAAAGTTCTTCGGGATAACATCCAGGGTATTACAAAACCTGCAATTCGTCGTTTGGCTCGTCGAGGTGGAGTGAAACGTATTTCAGGTTTGATTTACGAAGAAACTCGCGGTGTATTAAAAGTATTTCTGGAAAATGTTATCCGTGATGCTGTGACATATACCGAACACGCAAAAAGAAAAACAGTGACATCAATGGATGTTGTTTACGCACTAAAACGACAAGGACGTACACTTTATGGTTTCGGCGGCTAAATTCCTCCTGACTGCTAAAAAAAAACATATCAATCGGCCCTTTTCAGGGCCAACAAATTTTTTAGCATTGGATTATTTTTATCCCAACATTCATAGGATGCTATAACCGCGAATTAATTAGTATTAGTACAAAATATTTAATTACTAATACTTTATTACAACAAATTTGGTACATAAATATACATAGTTAGGGCCTATTATTTTTGAATAACTATGTGTAATAACAATATATAAATTTTTAAACTTTGTCGCTGGTATTGAATTTAATTTCTAATTCTAATTTATGCGATTAAAAATTTTAATTATTCGACAAAAAAACTTTTTTCGTTCCATTAGGTCTTTTTGTTTTGTCACACTATATTTTTCAATAATTTCCGTCACTAATAATATAATCTACGAATTAAATTTCACGAATGAAGAAATTAAATTTCTGAAAGTTGGAAAATTCTCAAAAATTAATACTGTAAATTCTTCACTTACGTTTTACTATAAACGTTTACGATAACTGTACAGAAAAAAAATGGGATGAAAATTAAAAATTAAAACTAACTACACTTAAATATTAATTCAGTATAATAGTCACTAAAAATCTTAATAAATCAAAAACATATTTTAATTATTTCATAAAAAAAATATCTTAAACTGTAACAAAATCAAATATAAACAAAACAAATTATTAAAGTAGTAAAATTCATATGAATGCAGTTTAAAACTGTAAATAATTTAGTTAAGAAAAACTAATTAAGTAATTAAAAAAAGCTAATTATCTTTGCACAATGTGAATATTTCAGTGATTGTAAAAATAATTTCATTTATATTAATTTTATATATAAATAATAAGAATTTAAATAAAAGATTTCTTAAACATGATTAATTACAAAATATATTTGTCATATTTAAATATTTGTGAATAGAAAAAAAATTAATTTAAAAAATTTTAATAATTAAAGATTTATATATTAAATATAATTATGTAATTAATTTTTGTAATTTTCCGAAACTTTCTTACATGTTAAAAATTTATTTTTTCAAAGTACTTGAGCCTTTGCGATTAAAATATTTTTTTATTATCCTCAAAGTAGGATAATTTTCCGTTTTTTTTTTCTTGAAAAATTTTAAACTGTAAAGCTTCCAATGCAGTGAAATATTATAATTCTGCAGATTTAAATTATTTTTAAAAAAAGATATTTGACAAATCATACATACTGACTTCAAGAAAATCTGCAATTAAATTACAAATATCGGAGTTGAGGTTTCTTCTTCTTCTTCTTCGAAAAACGGTTAATAATCACAGAAATATCACTAAGTCTTGACCTCACTCGATTCCTCCTTGACGTGGGTCTGAAATGAGGCCACATTTGTCATTAACGGAATGTTCTTGCCACTTTGAAGACTCGAATGACTTGATGAACGACTATGACTTTGACTTCCAGCACCAACTGGAGTCTGAACCAAAGGCTGCGGTGGTGTTCTCGCCCCAGAACCATTACTGGCATTTGAATTCGGTTGAAGTTGCATGTGATATTTGTAAATATTTTCCGTACTTTCAACTACACCTGTGAAATAACGATGAATTAAATAAAGGAGAAAAAAATATTTAAAGAAGAAAAAATTAACAATAAAATTGAATCATTTGAAAAATTTACCGGCTTGTAAATTTAAACTTCGTCCTCGAACTCCTGCTTCTTTGGCCGGTGGACTCCACCAATTGACAAATGTTCCCACAACGGGAACGTGTCTCAAAATTCCTTCTTGCCAGAGTTTCTCCGCATTTTCTCGTTCTAAATCTGTTTGCGCAGCTTCAATTCCTCTTTTCACCACTTCTGACATTGTATCGAGGAGTTTCGAGCTGGCCTCAACTTCCTGACCCACTTGAAGAACCAATGAAAGCAATTCCGCCACGTCTAAATATTTAAAAATGGGTAAATTGATATATAATTCGAAAAATTATGTAGATAAAAGTTTAATCAATTTTTTTTTTGAAAAATTTACCCGTATCTTGTGTAACCATTCCGAATCGAACGCAAGCAAGACCGTCGGCACCCTCTCCAAGTGAAAAGGCAGCATCCGTACTTCTCAAAGTCTCCACCAATTGTGTATTTAATTTATTAAGTTCCTCCTTGGTCTGATCGGTCATGACATTGATCCAAGTAGGTGGCGCGTATCGAACGCCACCTAAACCGGCCCATCCGGACATTTCCACCAAATGGAGTGAATCATTATCCGTCACCAATTTCACAAATGTTTCCTTATGATGAACCGTGGCGATGAGAATTTCAATTTGTTGATCGAGGCACGCGACAACATTGTCAACGTCCTCGCTTGTTGGCGGTTTCTCTGGACTCTCCAGCGGGCAAATACGAATTGACACTCCATGTTGTTCAATTTCACAAAGTTCAATTTGCACATTGTCAATGTCTCTTTGGAGTATTTGTCCCAGCCAGGAATTCAATTTGTCATAGTACGTTGGTATTCGTTCAATTGACTCAGTGTCACAATCAGTCGGAACAAATTGAAAAACAAAGGCACTTGACACAACTTCAAATAATTGATGACTATTTACAGGACTTACGACTAACTCGTTGAGAGAGGCGGTTCCGAGTTCTCCACCCGGTGGCTGACTCTACAGAAAGAAAATTGGATTTTACATTTCCAAAAACTTAAATTTCAAGGGGAAAAATTGTCTACGTACCAATATTCTTATGCAGCTAAATTTCTTAATTTTATTATGTAACTCTTCAACAATTAAGAAGCACTGTCTAATTCTATTTTGAATTCCATCTCTGCCAAGAGCTTGTAAAGCTGTCCATAATGGCAAAGTGGGTAAACGTCTTGACAAAGAGTCCAACATTAAACCGGATACTAATGAAAGAGTTGTATCTCTCGACGTCGGCCGTCCACCTCTCGTGTCCGTTAATCTGTACAAAGTCTATTTCACACTAATTAAGGAATCATCAGCGAAATTATTTCCCTTAGTCTATCTATTAATATTAGTTAAAATTAATTAAAGGATACAACTACTGGTAATGATGGAATGCCAAGCCAAATACCAAGAGGCAAGGTAATGCTGTCAGCAATTTTCAAAGGCTGGAATAAAAAACAAAAATTAATTTCCCCATATTTTTCATTTTGCCAAAATTCTTGTTACACTTACCAAGTCTTTTGTAGTATTACTTAATGCCAGCGCAGCAAGGGAATGTCCTCGGAGATGCAACCAGACATTATATTTATCACAAATTTCGCGAAGTCTACTTATATTATCGCAATGCCCAGTCAAAACAGAGCCTGCTTCTGCTAAAACTAATAAAGGTGTCACAGTATTTGATTGTGCATCCTCTGCCAAACGTCTCTCCAATGCCGAAACATCCATACAGTAACGTAAACCGAACATCGTATTTTGTGGAATTGGACGTATACAGTGAAATGGCAGCGAAAGCTAAAAGAAATTCACAAAAAAAAAAATTTACTTCTTCTGAAAAATAATTTTGGAAAAATTAAAACTCACCTGTCGACATAAATGTTGAACAACTCCTAAAGGAGCAGAGACACAACTGTAAATTAAAGGCGGTGATGATGCAAAGGCCGAAAAACCGTCCTCCATGTAACGGGGATATTTTTTGTGCAGGGCTAGTTTCGTCACACGCACCAAACCCTCAAGATGATCGTCATGAAATGATGAGGCGCAATCAACAAAACGAAAAATATGACTCAACCATCGTGTTGTGTCGGCAGCCAATCTTCCAACCAGTCTTTGAGCATGATTTCTCGGCAATGCAACTGCATAAGCTGATACTGTGTGAGCAATGAGGGTTAATTTTGCCGCGTCAGTTAATGTTGGTAAATTTGCCACTTGACTTGTCGTTGTCTCAGTTTTTCCATCGTCAATTATATGCGGAACATCCTCGTGTATCACCAAATCCTAATGGGAAAGTAAAAATTAAAATTAAATTTTACGAATTAGGTAAAAAAAATTTCATTTGACTGAAATCTTAAAATTCAAATACACAAATTTTCTAACCTTAAAAATTATAATATTAAACAATGTGAATTTTAATGGTTTTAATGATTAATAAAATCAAACACAACCACGTGATAAACAATGAATTTTTTAACTAGAGGAAAGAACCAATTGCAATAGAGAGTGTACATTGACGACCAATTATAATACAGTAATGGCTTCTTTTAATAATATTTACCTGGATTAACCCAAGAATTTCTTCTGGACATTTAGGATGTGTCAAAAATCCTGACGGATTGTTCCAGCTGGATCCAGCGGATTCGGTGCCCTTCTCGACAGCTTCCTCAAGACGGGATATTACCTGTGATGCTTGAAATTCAAGTGCACCAACATCATTATTCGTCTCTCCGGCATTGACCTGTCAAAAAAATTTTTATTTTCCCTTTTTTATTAATTTCAACAGGGTTTATTTATGACTTTGTTCATTTATCAATTCACGCACATAAATCACACGCGTTTTACACTTGTCAATAAACAAATTTACAACAAACCTCAAGAATATTCTGCGATATACTTTCCATCGTCGTTTTTTCGTTTTCAACCTCTTCAGCCATCGTGGCAATATGGTCAGTAATGGCGCGACACGAGTGTTCAAATAAATTTAACAATTAAAATATTTCCAATTCAACTTAAAAAAAAAGGAAATAACGAAATAGAAATTTTTAGAATATAATTTTGAATGAAAAGGAGAGAATAAAAATTTACTATTCATTATTTTGTCGAGTTTGAATCGAGAAAAAGTGAGAAGGGTAATCCCCCTTTTTATACGCCCCTTATTTTATCGATAATGCGACAATTATCAAAGTATTTACAAAAATTATATACTTGTAAAAATTATAATTATTAGCCTTGAATAATAATAGTGCCTCCTGCATAAAGAAAAAATTTTTTTTTTCAAAATGTCTATATGGAAATTAATGATAAAATTATTCACTATATATATATTGAGTATAGAAAAATCTGTAATATGTATTTGTTTCTAATTTTATTGTACAACAATTTTTGTTACTAAACACAAGTAGAATAGAATGTTATTTACCAAAACAACTTATAAAATTTCTGCGATACCGCCAGCATTGACTATCGCTTCTTTCAATTTATCAGCTTCTTCTTTTGATATATCACTTTTTACAACAACTGGAACACTTTCAACGAATTTCTTGGCCTAAAATTAATTTAAAACTGTTTTAATAGGCTGATAAGACAAATATTTAATAAAAATAGAAACAGATTGATGGAAATGAAAATAATTTCTTTTCTTATGTGCAAAATATTGTATGTTTTTCATATTTACAATACCTGAACGAGATTTGTTCCAGGAAGAAGATTTTTAATTTCCTTAATAAGTGCAACCTTTTTACTGTCCTCAAAACTTGTAAGTTTAACTGTAAATGCAGTTTGTACGCTTTTCGTAGCTACTACTTCTTCTTCTTCTTTCTACGAAAATACGAGAAGGAAAATAATAACATATTTTCACAGTAGTACATTTTTTAAAATAATTGTTACTTATTTTTACCTGTGAAGCTACTTGAAAACCTCCCATTGGCATAACTGGTGCATCAGGAAGATTTAATCGTTTTTTCAAAACGTCACTCAATTCTGCGACTTCAATTAAATTTAAAGCAGAAATATCATTTGCAATTTTGTCGATTTTAGCACTAACTGGTTTGTCCACTCCTTCGGGTAATGGAATTGTCATTTTTTCTGCAACAGCAGCGGCAGCTTCCGTTTGGCACAGCGCAATGCTAAAAAAAATAAACAAAATTGTTTATTTATAAACAAGAAGATAATTACAATAAATAAAATGTTTAACAGATAGAAATAAAAGACAATAAAGATTCGGTACAAAAACTAATTCTTAATTTAAAGAATATAAATATTAATCTATATTTATAATCGCTAAAACTTTAAAATTAACTTGTAATTCATAAATACTTTCTTATTTATACTATATAAACTCATTAAAAAACAAAACTCCAAATTCCATTGATAAAAAAGATACAATTGAGGTTATGTTGATTTATAAAATTTATAAATTAATATTAAACTACTCTCAATTAAGATAACATTATACTTACCATTTGTGAAATTGACGCAATTGATGCATATTTTTTTGTAATACTAGACGAATGGAATTCATTTTCGTTGATAAATTTTACAATTTATAAATATCAAAACCAACCACACCGCTTATTTGTTTTAGAAAGATGGCTAAAGGTGGCGCTTCTTTTAAAACTACAGTGCGCAAGCGTGCCAAGCTGGCGCTAAAATTTCAATCTTGCAAAAAATATTAAATAACTTAAAAAATAATAAATTCATTAAAATAGTTTTTTTTTAATTATTCATTAGTAGGTAGTTAAGTTAAAATAATATTTAAATGTTTAACGAAATGAAAATATTATTTATTAATTAATATAAATTTAAATAATTACACATACTATATGATTTCGATTCGATATTTAATTCATTATGTAACCATAACAATCATCAAATAAAAATAACAATATACAGGAAAATGTACACTTTTCATCTCTATACAAATTTGACGTACAATTCATTTTTCATTACATATTTTTTTCTTTCTTCTTTTTCATATATATATATTTATTGCACGCTGGATCTATATCAGTTTTATTATTTTGTTTTTTAACTCTTCCGACTGTAAACGATCGACACGACGATTCGATTTAAAAATAAACAAACAGGACATTAAACACCGTTTTTATTTTGCGTTTTGTGAAAATTCTTCACACAAATACTGTTTTGGTTACACACACTTGTCGTAAAAGCTCAGGAACGAATGCTGTGCACAATTCTACAAAAGCCTGAATTGACCACTAATTTTCATAATACAGTCGAACCTCGTTAAGTGGAAAACAGAAATAATTGTTTACTGATATTATTGACAATTTAATAATTCAAAATCTAATTTAAGAAGAAAAGAGTCTAGGGTTAAATTAGTTTCGCTTAACGAGGTTTGACTGTTTTTTTTAACCACTAGAAGAAGATTTGTCAGTCTTCATCAGATTTGTTTAGTCGATTATTTTTAATTTTTAATTAAAAATAGGATCTGAAATATTATACAATTAATTTACTGCATGCAGTCGTACTTTGAAAGTGAAATCAAATGATTATTTAGTGTTTAACTTAACTGGATTCGACTGTAAAATGAACGCATGTGGCAGAAAATTCATATTATTCGATTTTGGCTCACGACTATAAATATCTTATGCAAAAATAAGGATACAAATAATTATGATACAGTCAAACCTAATTAAGTGTGAAATTGATCAAGAAAAAACATTTACAGAGAACATTTCTCAATTTCCAAGTTTTTTATATGCTAGAAAATAAATTCAATTATTTATATATACATAATTTTTTTTGCCGAATTATTTTCTTATTTATGAATCGAATCTCACTCAAGAAGGTTTGACTGTAATGAACAATGACTCTTGGACAGGTCATTTTCGAACAAAGTGATTCTCTTTCTTTAAGATATATTCTTGTTTCGACATAATTTTTCCCACTAAACTGTCCGTCATGTTTTTTTTTTTTTTTTTTTTTTTTTTTGTCGGAAAACAAGAAACTTATTTTAAAAAGGCGCAAATATACGATAAATCTTATCTACAAAATCTTAAGCAAATTTACGTTTACTAATTAATAAGGCAATTTCGATGTCTGACAGTTTTCTTTAAAAAGATTTTCCTATTCTTCATGACGGATCGGCTGCTACGACTAGTTTCAAAAACAATGTGTGTAATTTATATTCATTATTATATATTGTTATTTACAAGTAACTACTGTCAAAAGAACGGTGATTTCGATTATTATAATATAGAACTCGACATAATCGAGACTAAGTCTTTTACATATATATTTATATATATATAATATAATATATTTTTTTTTCATACGAAATCGAAATCTTGAAACAGATTCGAGCTTATTCTTCAATATAAAAAAAAAATAGAGTCGCCACTCATACACTTAATACACGTAGAATTAAAAAAAATATATGTATACGATTATCAAATGTACAATATAAGCTTAAAAATCATTAATGAACGTTTATATTAAAAGGGTCAATTTTATTTCATTTTTATTATTTTACCTTCAAAAATAATTTTCAATTTTTTATTTTATTTTCTAAAATAATTTAAGTATCAATTCAGTGTTAGATTATGTTTCTAATATTAAACATAATTCATTTAATTATTAGAAACCCTTTTAAAATAATCGTAAACGAAATTAATAAATTTTCTCTATTATGTAAATATTACAAAGGAAGACACACACACGTAGACAGATAAAAAGTCTATTTAACGCGATAATTGACCAGAAACTGTGGAAGCGACTCTTTTTTTTCTAGAAAAAAAAAAAAAAAAGTAGACGAGAAATTTTCTTAACAAAATAGGAACAGCTCAACACATTTCGAATAATATACAAATAGTGTGAAAATAGGTGGCATTTGATGTGTTTTCTGGTTTATGATTAAACCAAATCAATACTTACAAGAAAAAAAAAATCCTAAACTAGTGTCATGTTTTGACCAATCGGGTCATACTTACAAAACTGTACGAAAAGTACAGTTGAACCGATTATTATTCTTTTAAATATAGATTAACGAATTTAACTAGCCTTATCTACAAGTTTGTTCAAATAAATACAAGAATAATAAAATCTACACGCGTTTTTTTTTTGTTTCTTTTTCTTCGTTTTTTTATACGGGCTCTCTCTCTCTCTTTCTCTATGTCTTTTGGCTCAGTTCTTTTTCGGAAATTGACTAACGAAATACAAAGAAATGGCCATTGGAATTGATGTAAAAAATAATTACGCCAAAGCAGGTTTTTTTTCTATATATTCGTGTCAATCGAAGATGAAAAAAAATTATTTTTTCACTAATTTCTAATTCCGATATATTTAGATTTTAAAATTCAATATTAGAATAATCTACTGTCATTATTGAACAAGTTTCCCCAAGTAACTTTCACTTTCGACATAAGGATAATAGAAATTATTCTTCGATTCATAGAATTTTTTTTCTCTTTCACTAATCGGATTAGTCGTTTTCCGTTTTTTTTTCTTTTGTATTTCCTTTACGATTACGGGAGGCACGAATGTAAATACTAGACTGGTAAAAAGTTCATACTTGTTCACAAGGTGGGGAAATTTTCTTCTTCTCCCAAGTGTTGTTTCACACAGTGTGTACCATGCTTGTGAAACAAAATCTCCCATCAAATTTTGTGGTTGTTCATCAACAATATTGTATCCTCAAAGTTCAAATTCCTCTTCTTTTTGATTTCGACTACTTTTCGCCAAAGTCTCGAGAGGATTTCGTTGAACCTAGGACTTCCTATCGATGGGAATAGAACAGTCTTTGAATTAATCAAAAACCGAAATTTAATTCGGTTTCTATTCACTGCGATTTTTAACTCTTCGAACTCTGAGTCTTTTGAGCCTTCTTCTTTCTTGCGGCCAACATATCGTAGAATGGATTGTGAGATATGCTTTGCCTGAAAAATAAAGTTGAATTATTATTATTTTTGTATTTAAAAAATCGTTTTAAATTAAATTTTTTTTAATATAAAAAAGGAGGAAAATAAATAAAAATCTTACCGAACACATTTGATCCATTCGTCTTTTTCTTCGTCAGTCGCAGCGGACATTCTATAAACAGTGTGTTTCCCTAGAAACAAAAATTGTTCTGATTTTAATAATTTGATTAAAAGGAAAATTGAATAAAATATAATAGAAAAAGAGAAAGAAAGAAATGAATTGAACATAAAATTTCGAAATCACATAACAAAAACAGGAAATAGATTTCTCTAGAAACCAATTAACTTCCTTTTCAATGCAAATCTGTCACCTTTTCCATCTTTAGAAAAGAAAAAAAAATAAAGAATTTCCCTCCGCTCGCGCAAAGAATACTTAATGCGCGATTAGCATCAAATTGTTGAAAACAGTTCGAGTGTGATGTGAATGCATTGGAATGATCTCATTGTTATTATTATCGTAATTATCGTTACCCAGTTGTGTGTTTATTATAACAACGTACCTTCAACGACCTTTCCTTCACTGTCTGTCTTACATGCCTTGATGAACTCGGAGCCAGCGGCGTAGAGCTCAAAGCAATGAGGCTTGTGTCGATCCTGTACTTCTCTGACCTGGATGTTCTCCAGCGGAATAATACCACGTGGTTCTTTGTCGGTCGTGTACTCGAAATAGTAAAGACAATTGTCGTTGAGAATGAACCAACGTCGTTTCCAACTCTTGTAACGTCCGCCTGAAACAATTAAATGTTTTTCTTTAAAAGACAATTCAAGTAAAGAGAAACAAGAGAAAAGATAAAAAAACAAGAAGAAAAAAAGACAGATAATTCGTATTTACCTGCTGTCTCCGTTTATAGGGCAGCAGAAGGGAACAAAGCGACAAAATTTCGTTTAAATTTTTAAATTATTTCTTTTAGACAGTAAAAAAAATAGTAAACATTGCTTCTAAACAAGAAAAATGAATTTTTATTGATGAAGCACTCACACAGTTTTCACACACTCAACACAGTGACGTAATTGTCTAAATTTTATATCTTTAAAAAAATCGAACCAGGAACATGAATTTCATCAAATTGTAATCTTCAGTTGAAAATGAATATTTAAAAATGAAGATTTAAAAATGTGTGACTCGAGATAGAATGAGTGAAAGGAGAACTACTAAATTTGCAATTGTTAGTCCTCAAGTTCTAACGATTGCACGTTTTTGCTAATTAATAATTATTAAACATTAATGTTAAAATGGAACAGTTACGCCACTGTTTTCCCAGAGTTTTCGTCCTTCCTCTACCGCATATAACGTTCGTCTTGTAATGAACTGACGTGCAAAGTGAAAGACGAAAGCAATAAGCGTATTTGCAAGATGGATAATGACGAAATTACCTTGTTTCCAGAGCCAGCCCTCCTTGTCCGGATTGAAAAACGTGTGCATCAGATCGTTACCGTCGTCCTCCGGTATTTTGAAAGGTTCCGTTTTTATGCTCTCGTATAAACTCTGTGCAACAAAGAAAATTACGTTTTAATCGATTTTGAAAAATAAAAAAAGAATCATTTTCGACATTTATAGCACTAAATATAAATCTATCGAAAATCGCAAATTTTTTTAGTTAGTCAATTTTTTCTGATTACCATATTATTAAAAATGTAATTTTTCATTGATAGTAAACTACTATAAATTCATATGCAACTATAGACACACAGTGCTTATGTAAAACTATCATTAAAACAGTGATTGAGAGAGAGGCGAAAATTATCTCTTTTAACACCCTACTTTAGATTAATCAGACCTATAAAAAGCTTCGAGAATATTTATGCTTCTATTCTCTCTAAAAAAAATGCTCCATAATTAATTACAAAATAATGGAAATAATTTCTCAGATTAACTTTTTTCAGTTTAAATTTAAAAATTTTACTCATCCCGTTTATTTTTATTAATGTTTCAATTTTTTAATTACACTTAATATGCACAGATAAGTAAGACATTTATTTCTTCAACTGAATGTCATCTATTGAATCAAGGCAAAAAATAATGTTCTTTTAAATAATTCATGAATTTTTTTCCGCAAATAATTAACATTAATTATTTTTCTATGTGAAAAGAAGATAATTTACTTAAAATTTTCTCTATTCTATATCAAACAACTCCAGAAAAATGGAATAAAATATCATTGTATTCGTTATAAACTGAAACATGTTCTGGTGATAAAATGATTTATTTCAATCGTAATCACTAGATCACGAACCTTATTGTCCCCTCTTCTTGCATTTCATAATTATTTTAACACGTCATTCTAGTTTCTTTTATATATATATAGAGATATAGTTACACATCGTAGTGCTTTAAATGTTCAACAATATGCTTTATGCGTTTGTAAATCACGTGATTAAGATTTGCAAAAGCAATAATTTATATACATTTGTGTGATGCATTTTGAGTCACAATTCGAAACGTTATCTTTATAAATAATTGAATAATTTCAAACTTAAATAGATTCTAATCGTATTTAACAAAGAAATGAAAATTTATTGTTTGTCATTTTATTTTTCAAAATTCAAATTCAACGTTTGATAGAAATACACAGCGATTTTTCGTTTTTCATTAAAATTTCTCTTACAGAGCAATTGTTCAATGATTGTTCTAAAAATAGTTTTTCAAACGTCATTTCATTATTTGTACTTGAAGAATGAGAATAACAATATACATGACTTAATTATTTTTTTGTTACTTACGTACGTAACTTAAAAAATTCTACAGACATGTAGAAAATAAGGAACTTATTTGCAATTTCTGATTCACACGGGTCACAAGACTAGTCACAAGAAATAAAATAATAAAAAATATAAATAAAAATAAAAAAAAATACCAAGAAATAAAAGAGAAACTAAACTTGATTTAAAATGGAAAATTTATAACAAAAGAAACGAGCTATTATAAAAAACTTGAAATTTTATATAAAACTATTTACCGTTATTTCCTTGAAGAAAATAAAAAATATTGACACAAAATCTGACGAGATGTTTTAAAAAAAACATTTACAATTCAAATGCTAAAAATTGTTAGAGCCTAACAAAAATAATGACTCATTGTTGAAAACTTTAGAGGGACGCAATATATTATTTTTGCTATTCAAATATATACATTTTTTATATTCTCAAATCTAAGTTTGTGTATCTCGGTAATTTATTATGCAAAAAAAAAAAAATTTGAATCTATTTAAAACTTCATTGTAAAATTTATCACATTTGAATTTCAGAAATGCTTTAGAAAAATAAGAGAAAAATATTTGCCATTAAGTAATAATGGATAATAAAAAAGTGTGTCTTCTAGTGCAAAACAACAAGGAAGTGTGAATGAATCCGTCCACATAAAATTGTAGAAAAATAAATATTGGAAAATTGCCAAATTCTTTTTTAAATATAGCTGTCTGAAAATTCTGACAAATTTTACACGCTTCAATACATATATGTATTTAAAAGGTCGTATCTCTTAAATTGAAAACAAAAAAAAATTCCCTAAATCCTCTAACTGAATATAAATCACGAATCTTTTTTTTCTGAATCTAAAAAGAATTGCAGTTTTCAAAAAAATGTTATTTTTGGATTTAGAAATGTCCCTGAAGTTGGCGTTGACTCAGCGTCGAAAAATTTTTTTCCTTGGTATCGAAAGAATTAAACCATTTTTTTTTCAATGATTTTAGGTTCTCAAAGTTTCACTATCTTTTGTCAAGTGACACGTTAATTTCCAAAAAAAAAACCCCGAAAAATAGTTTTCGACGCCAAATTCAAGGACCTAAAAAAATAAGAAACAATTATTGTCCATTAATTAAAAAAAAAATGAAAGAACAAAAAGTATTCAAACTCACCACAAGAAGTTCCCGTGGCAAATCACCACCATTATTAATCCCTCGATTCATCGATATAAATTGCTCCACACTTGGTTTGTCTTTGACACTTGGATTATGTAACGAAGTATTCAACATAATAATTGCAAAACTGAGAACATAGCAGGTATCCGTATTCGTGAATATATTCGTATTCAATTGGCAATAACGTTGAGCGAAGCATTCCATCATTCTGTCGATTTTTTGTGCCTCGCCAGGCAATCGGAATGACCATAAAAATTGTCTTAGAGCTTGGACCAATATCAAATCCGTGAAATCGTGAAGCTCAACAAATGCACGTAGTACCCTTTCATTGAAGTCGTGTCTCTCGCCGAGATAATCACCGATTGCGGTTTTATTGAGTCCCTCACCCTTATAGAGGAACTGTGCAACATCCTCGGGTGTCGCTGTCAGAAGATTGTGTTCGATCAGGTACTCGATTCCCTTCTTCGGGTCCATATTGAATTTTTTACGTCCAATTGACATTTGCTTTGCTTTATTCGACGGCTTCGACTCGTCCGTCGCCAATCCTCCTCCTTCCATCGCCTCCATCTCGGCCACAACTTCGCCCAACTCATCTTTCAGTTGCTGAAAATAAAACGAAAAAATCAGACATTTGATATATATGGGAAAGTTTTCATATCTATTTTTTCTTTTTAACTTTTATTAATCTAAAATAATTCCTTATTGTATTTATACTTCTTTTCTAATTAGAAAACCAAGAAACTAATGAAAAGGTGCGAAAGCAATTATACTTTATGGAATCGAATTTGTTTTGTTAAATCGATTATAGCTCCCGTGAGAATTTACCAGATCTGTGTTTCAATTCGTGAATCAGCACAATTAATTTGGTCTTATTAGGATATCGCACTATAGTTGAGGAAGTTTTCCTGTATATCACTTTAATTAAAGTAAAATGGAACTCTAATTAAAGTTTAGATTATTTCCGCATTTGAGTAATCCACTCCCGTCGAAATTAAAAAGTACAAAAGACAACGAAATTTATTAAAAATTATTTTGCAAATAGAAAAATTTTTTTATTAAAGAAAAAATTCCAATTATTTTCAATATGGAAATATTCCACAGGGAAAAAATCAATATTCATATGTAAAATTGAATTTTAAGAGAAGAAAATACAATTTTTCTAAAAACTCTTTCCAAGCAACTAGGCCAAGGGAAGGGTTTTTAGGTAAATTTTTTCCTATCTAAACCTAAAGGAAATTTAGTTTATTTTCGACCGGATATAGTTATAACATGGTACGACGACATGAAGAGATTCTTTGATCCCCCGGAAGTATTCAGGACTCGCAACACGTGTTATTACAAAACGTGTTTGGAGAATATTTATAGTTCCCCTATCCATGACAATCGCGACATTTCGTTGTTTTTTTTCTGGAGAAAGCAACTATTTTTGAAATAAATTTCTATATATTACACGAGCACCCTGCTCGCTATATTCTCGTCTCGTATTTTAATTAAATATAAACGCTTCTTCTAAATTCCTCACAATTATTATTAATCAGACGGCGAATAAAACTTTTAGAATTGAATTTTTATTATTTCATCCTTGCAAAAAATTGCAATCAACTATAAATAGAAACGTACATTTATTGAAATAAACAGATAAAAAAAAATATTGATTGAGCTACATTCGCAGGTGAGGCATAAAGTATATAAATAAAATGTTTCATAAAATCTTATTATCATGGGTATGAATGTATTGAAGATAAAACCGACTGAGACGCCGAAGCCCTTGAAGAACGTGATTATGGAGCTTCTTTTATTTTCCATCACCTGTACAACGTTATAAGACAACTCGCGAAAGACAAGAAAAAGAAAAGATAGAATCCATAGAAAGTGTGCTTTTTTCACAAATATAATATAAATAAATAATATGGATATTTAAAGAAATAAATAAATAATAACAATAAAAAAAAATAAAATTAGTACGATTGGAAAATTTAAAATTCAAAAATTGATTCTAAATAGATAAAAGTGAAAGTAAAGAAAAAATGTCAGACAAAGGTTAAACGAAATCATTATCAAGTGGTAACAGTTGATTATAATAATTATCGTCACGTTCAAAACTGACCCTGGTAGATATGCACTAGATAAATAAAAAAAAATAAAAATATACACTGGTTTCTATTCTCAGTTATAGGGACAATATTCACGAAACATGTAGACTGCAATTTGCGTTGTTATCGATCGGCGAACCCTTTTTGCAAACCATGACCATCAAAGAGAGGTTTTGCACGCAAGCATAACATATTTATAATCAAGAGATAGATAGTTCGTAGATTTCTGGAATGTAGATATCCATCGCACTAACTATACAGAGGAGTAGGAAAAAAAAAAAGAAAAAAAAAAAGAAAGGATAATTTTATGAATTTACACAGGACGACGACTGTACCAAGAAATAAATGTGTGAGGGTTGAAGAAAAACCTGGAGGAAAGCACCCTCAAGCCGTATATATACACACTCTATAATTATTATTTAACTCAGAAAGAGGGATAAGAGAGTTAAGGGCTTTATTCTTTAGGGGAAAGTTTGAAAATTACCAATATAATATGCTTCAGGTGATATTTATATTTTTTACAAAAGAAAAAGTTAATCAATATTATAAAAGGGAAAAATCCCACACAATTTTCAGAAATCAAATTTTTTTAAATTGCATACTAATAGGAATAATATATATTTGTATTAATAATATTAAAAATTAATAATAACAGTCATAAAATAATGAATGATACCAAAAATAACGCAATATTTTTTTTCATTATTATTATTATTATTATTATTATTATTTTATTATTATTATTATTATTATTAGTATTATTATTATTATTATTATTATTAGTAGTAGTAGTAGTATTATTATTATTATTTTTCTACAAACGTATAATTGGTAGTGAAAAAAAACGAAATTCATGATCAATGAGAGAAAATGGACTGAATTAAAAGGACATAATTTTAACGTTTTATGCAGGTTCTGCAGATATACGAACCAATTAGATTTAATAATAATTTTCCGAGTAGCCATCATCGATTAATAGAACCATTAAAAATAATTCTAAATATGACTCGCTTTGCAATCCGAGTGATACAATTATTGTATATTTATATTATTGCAGTTTCGCTATTACTTCTGTGCACAATTAAAAATCCAAATAGATTACTATTTGAATTTTTAATGGGCCTTCTTCCAATGGGCTCAATTTTATTATTATTATTATTATTATTATTATTATTATTGCATATAAAAAACCCGGGAATATCAAAGAAAAAATTATTTTTCCTTTTTTTTAAACAGAGAACTAATAATAAATGTTAATTAATAAATTTTTTTTTTTGATATCCAAATATATCGTTTACATATATAATTAATTCAGTAGCAAAGTACCTATATAGGTTTGTGCACCTGACAGGGGTGAATGCACCATCACAGAAGAGTTTATATACCCGCAGTGTCTTGTGTGTTACGTATTCAAATTTTAATCACTGCGACTAATTAATTATTTCTGCACAATAATTGAATATAAATTCAAACAAAATAATTCTAATTAAAAAAAAATTCATTTCGTGCATAATATTAAATTAAATAATTTCGGAAAACAAAAAATTTCAAATATTAATTATTTGCCATCTAAAATATCGATTTCGAAAACAAGAAGCAATTTTTCTAATTTGTGACTTCTGAATCAACGATTCAGAAAAATTATACATATATAATATTTTTTCAAGCGGAAAATCTTATTTCCAAAATTGTCTATTAAAAAAAATTTTTTTAAACTTCTTGTAGACAAAAATAAAAAAATAATTGTATGTGATAGAATTTTTTTTAAATCGTTGATCATAAACGTTGGGAAGTTCAACTTCGTCTTGTGACTATCGACATGAAGACTAAAAATTCTTTTTATATGAACTAAATAAAAAGCACAATGCAAAATGGAACAAAAGTCAGTAAAGAATTTGGAACGATGTGTAAATATTTTTTTCGGTTAGGATGTTGAGTTTATCTAGCGGAAGTTTCGATAAGTGCGGACAAGCTTGATAAAAGTGTGTGTTTGTGTGTTAAACGACAGAAACGAGACGCCTTGTGTTGTTAAGTTTAAGGGGTAAGTTCACAGAGGTGTGGCCCTTCGTGACAGGATCGAAGGGAAGATAATGGTGAAATTACAGCAAAAATGAGCCTCTTATTCGCCTCATACTACACTGCAAAAAGAAAAAGAGAGAAAAAAAAAAGAGGGAAGAATAAGTGAGGAATTATAATTCGAGAATAAATGTATATATAAATACACAGTGGAGAAATGAATATAGAATCAAGCAATGAGAATAATGCAATCAGAGGGAATCTCAAATGAGTTGAGGACGAGTAGTAAATCATATTTTGCATTTGCACATATTCAATAACAATGAATAGTTCATTATTTCCTACAACTTAAATTAATGCTAGTTTCGAATTTATAATTTTACCAACAGTACAACGGAATATTTCATTCATCTTCGAAAAAAAATCTCAAGAAATGCTTCGAAAAAAAATCTCAAGAAATGTTTCAAAAAATTAATAACTCAACTATGAAACTTTCCTTTGGAATATTTTGAAAATAAAAATTACTAAAATCCATTGGGAATAAATGGAATATTTTTCATAAGCAGTTCTAGAATATCGAGTGAAATATTCAGTGATGTTAAATAAAATTGCGTAAAAAAAAAAAATTGTAGAAAGGAATAAAATAAACCAAACGAAAAATTAAAAACACTCTTCATTTTTTTTTTCGTTCCAGTCGATTAATCACAGGAAGAAATTTGAGTTTTATATAAAAATCAATATTTTCCTGTGTGGCAAAGGGGGGTTTTTTTTTTTCATTTTCTCATCCGTTTCATCGATGCTTGTTCAAAGGGCAGGAAATAACTCCTTAGCTCTCATCGTATACACCTAACATCGTATCCTCGTTATAACGAATTCATGTGATAAAGAGACAGGACAATAACTATTCCACGGAGGCATTGGTGGCGAGTTTCATTGTTCTCGCTAGTGTGTAAAATGTTGAATTCGCGTTCATTTGTTCTTCTCAGTTTCCATCCGGTCGTTTTTAAGGTCGTCTACATGAGCTTTCGAAGGTGCGTGAGAAACTGACGTGATTCACTTGAAGAAATTCGCCTCACAAGAATGCGAACTTTGCCTTCAACATATATATATATATAATATAAACGAAAATGAAGGCTAGAATTCTGAATCGCGTGACAAAATTTTTGCGGAAGAACTCCGAATCGGCCATCAAGGAAAAAATATATTTCCTCCTTTCTTTTTCTCGACAAATACAGAAGTCACTCAGACATTAAAAACAAAAACAAAACTGTGATTATTGAGAAAAGTAACGTAATTAATTATTAATTAATAAAATATTATTAATAATAATAATTATTATTATTATTGTTATTGTTCTTTACTGTTCTTAATTGAAGAATTTAAGAATAATTAATAATTAATAATTATGGAATTAAATTTTTATTTAGATGATATTCGAATTCCTATTTTTTTTTGCGTCCAGGAAGATTAATGGTAAGAATGAATCTCGACAAAGTCTCGCCAACACAAATTCATTTTCTCATTTTGAAAGGTATATATTTTTCACGAATCAAAAGCAAAGCACTCAGTATTTTCTCAATACGAGGAAAACAATGGTGGCCAAGAGTTTTTTTTTTTTTTTAAAAAAGAAGAAATTTCTGCGTCCCTTTTTCCTTGCAATTTTTTCATTCATCTGCAAGAGCAAAGATGGACTGGGAGTTATATATACATATATATATAGATTTGTCGAAACAAAAGATTTTTTTTCTGTTGCGATTCTAAAAAGACAACAATGCCGAGAATCCTGATAAAAAAAAATCGAAACGTCTAATCTCTGGCACTCGAAATAATTCCCATTTTTTGAATGTCTAAATGGCTCATCATGTTTGAAATTTAAAAACAAAGGCCAATTTTCATGTCATAAAATGTGTACAGACAATTTTGAAAATTGGAATAAAGATTTATTCTTTGAAGAATATAATTTTTTTCCACTTGAAAATTTATTCTGAGTTAATAAAATGTTTATCGGTGTTTGTTATACAATTATATGTGCAGAGCTTTATAAGTGTCATTACCCGGTTGACACCAATAAAAAAGTGTGACATAAGTTCGCTTCATTGAATTTTTTTTTTTTTCTATACTGAACTTCATTCTCGTTCACCAACGCTCTATTTCCTTGCGATAAAAGAGAGAGAGAGAGAGAGAAAGAAAGAAACATAAAAGGATAAGTCAAGAATTCACTTGTGCAATATATTTCTAAAGAAATATTCCTCTATTGCATTATTTTTCCGGCATATATTTAAATTGAAAAGAAAAAATTCTAACGAATCTCAATTTCCTCGTACACAAAAACTGAAAATTTAATATAAAAAATAATTATTCGCTTCAAAAGCTAAAACTTAACTGAACGTTATATTATCTTCCAAATAAAATATTTTTTCCAAATATTAATTTAAAAAATCAAAAATAATAGATTCAATAAATTACTAGTGAAATAATTTTTAACGAATCGAATAAATAATACATAGGAATTGGAAAAAAAAATTATTAAATAATTAATAAGTAAATAAATTTTCTCAGAAAAAAATTCCACACTGTACAGTAATTTTTCTATAATATAAATATAAAATATAATAACAAAAAAGACCGCACGTCTTTTAAGACGAGAGCTCAAACTTTGATTTATTTTTGAAGTAAGACCTTGGTAGAAAAACAAATTAAGCAATTTTTCTTCGATATATTAAAAGTGTTTACAATAAATTTATCGCGACAAATTAGAGAGGCACAATTAGTTAAGCATGCATAATGTAACTTGAATGTAAAATGTGATAACGAACGTATATAAAAGAAATTACATTATATAGTTAAGAAGTCTCAACGTTTTGCTATTTTCGCGCACTTGCTACTCGACCTGGTGGCATTTTACCAAAATATCTAGAATTGGCACGAATACGGCAGCCAATTCGTCCTGGCCTAGCTAGATTTGTCCACACGCAGCCAAATTTCTCCTCACTGAACTTTTTTTTTTATTCGTAACATATCCTAGTTCTTGCAACTGCAGTAAAAACTGGACCAAAAGGAATTATTGGGTCGATCGGAATATATGTATCCCAAATATATATAAATAATTTATAAAAAAATATATTACAGAATAATATTTGATCCTTTTTCTGTATTTCCATGCGCCAAAAATTAGAAACAACCCAAAAATTTTTTGCTTCCAATCAGAAATTTTACAATTTCTGATTTTTAATGTAATTTTACAATTACAATTTTACAAAAAAGAAAAAAAAATTAAAAAAGGTAAATTAAAATCAAACTGTAAGAAGGTCCGTTATTCTGAATGTAAACTATAGAATAAAATCTATAAAAAATGTAAAAAATTCTCACAGACTGGTGTAAAAACAATTACATAGATGTGCCATAACTTGGAACGCAAAGAGACCCGACAATTTTCAATAGAAAATGCAAATGATGAGAAAAACCCGTTTACGCACATTATTTATTTATATAATAGTGAAAGAGCTTTTAGATATGAAGTTTGGGAGTATCTCAGTAACGGGAGTTAAATCGTGTGTGTACACAAAATCAAGGATTGGCTCTATGAAGGAAATTATTGCACTTTTGTTATGGAACGATTAGTGTTAAAGTGAAGAAAGAAAAGAGGGTCATTCGCCAATCGTTAAAAGCAGCTGTGGAATGCAGGCGGTTCGACATTTCTGTAGTCAACGATGCGAACCTTGATTTTCTATATGCTCATACGTCATGTTCATGCGTTCACAGCTGTACGGGCCTTCCGAAGGTAGAATTACAGGTGCGGCATTTTTTTTCCTTCATTACTGATAATATATATATGAAAGATCCTCCAGGGATTTCAAGGAAGAAAACTAAGATTTTAATTTAATAATGAGTAAGAATCGTCGAGTTTTATGACAGTTCCTGAATCCTTATGGACTAGTTTCGCATTTGTAATACCGTAATCTGAAAAACATCTGTTTGCGAGTAAAGTCAAATGTCTTGGAAGAAATTCCCACAGTAATTAGGTTAGAGTCTAGAAAACCCGAGTAGACGTAAAACACTGTATAATTGGACACTGTATAATTAACCACTGAAAAGGTATTTCTGTTTAATTATTGATACAGTCTTTGTTACAGTCCGTCCTTTAAAAACAAGAAATAGATATTCCTCCTTAGAGTTGAAATTATAACCGCGGAGATTAATTTTCCCCTGTGGGATGAATGTTAAAATTTTTGACAAAAGTGAAAAACCTTCACCCGCAGGAAGGGTCAAGGAACTTCCGTCAACTAATATAATAATATTGCCTTGGATAAAAATCGTAAGAAACTTATGGCAACCGATGTTTCAGACCGGTTGTTGGCGCTAGACGGAAGGGACTTTGAAGAAATCCTTTTTTGTCGTTAGTTCGTATTTCCTTGTCGGATAGTTGCGAGCCTGCTCGCGACAGTTTTACCTCTTTCGAGTCTCTCAAGCGCAAAAAAACGAAAAAAAAAAAAAATCCATCTCTAGCTTCTTCCCAGACGCAATTTAATTTTCCAAGAAACAACAGACCAAAGTTAATATACCTCAAAATGATTTCGTTCTTATTTGTTATATTTTTCTTATCAAAGAGAAAAACAGAACACTGGCTTTTTTTTAGCAAATACCTACAAAACTTGAGTGAATTAGAAAAGCTTTTTCAATATTCAGAAAAGGTTCATAGTAACAAAAATAAAATGACAAATATTATATGTTGTATTATATTGTGTTGCATTATATTATGTTGTATTATATTATGTTTCAGTGTACAATATTTTACACTTTGTACGAAAATAAATCTCTACCTCAATTTTCACATTCTCGTTCTTTTTTTTCTTCTCTTTTTTGAAGAACATATTTTTAAAAATTAAGTTAATGACCGAGAATCTCCATCAACTTGGAAAGTTGATCTCCCAAGGTCGTTATCTCCTTGTACCAAGGCGCAACAGGAAATCCCAGTATTCCTGGGATAATGAAACTGATATCCAGAATTTAATCTCATTTCCAGTATCGATAATTAATAATAATTAGTCAAATTAATTAAATTAGTAAATATAAATTTAAATAATTACTGTATAAATACTGTAATATTAAAATATAGAACAATACAATACAATAAAATATAATAATATAATATATAATTTAAATAAAAAGATACTAAATTTTAATTAGATTAACTGAATATTAATAATTATCAACCATCCCCTTGACCTTATTTTTCTTTTAAAAATTGTTTTTCGAAAAAAAGATGAAAATTTGAAATTTAAAATCGAATAAATTCTGTATGTAAAATATATAATGGAATTAACATAAAAAAAAACTGAAATCCTCGATTCAGTGATTATATTATTATATTTAAGAAATTGGGAACTTTCGAACTTTTGAAATATGAAAACAATATTTGCAATATTCATGACTAAAGTTCGATTGGATCTTGGATTAATGAGTACGCGGTGCGAATAGAAGTTTAATAAAATAATTCAACGTCGCGTACAGAGAGCCTGTATAAAAAATGTAATCGGTCAGAGTTCAAGGATCGTTTGATAATTCTTTTGTCATTGAGATCGACAGGTTAAAAATTGTGTTTAGAGTCATTGAATCATCTCAAAAGACGTAAACAAAAATAAATAAATATTTTTATCACCATAAAAAATATTTAAATAGTCTCTAGTTTAATTAAAAGCATTGGGG
>JUFY01025121.1:4414-15767 GCA_001855655.1 Leptopilina clavipes | reverse complement strand
AAATTTTCCCCTTCCCTCTTGTGACCGTCCAATCGCTCGACATGGTCTTTCTCACAGTCCGTGCGTCTAATATAGTCAAAAAGTTCAACTTTTTAAAAATTCATGTTTTTAGTGTAACTACCCCAGTAGTTACCAAATTTAGGGTGTAAGCTTTGAATTTAAATAAAAATTGCAGTTGAATAATTTTTTTTTTATAGCAATAAGGTTGTCCACAAAAATGGTCATTTATGTTTACATTTTTGCATCGTTTGTTTACATTTTCCAACTTGAATATAGTCTTAAGTAAATCAATTAAATAGAAGTTTAATAAAATTTAATAAAACTTTTACAAATGTTTTGCCAGAATGGATCAGTCAATTTAGATTTTAAAATTCTCACATGAAATTGGTAATCAGGGACCCGAAACACGTAAAAAGTTTAAAGCAAATATAATTAATAATTTTGAAAATCTGACGTCAAATTCGTAATCAGCGACCCCAAAAACCCCCTAGTAAAAAGTTTGATGCAAATCCAAGTAAATTTTTATTGTTTCATCCGCCATTTTGAATTTTGAAATTTTTGAAAATCTGACATCAAATTCGTAATCAGGGAACCCGAAAACCCCCGAGTAACAAGTTTGTTGCAAATCCAAATAAATTTTAATTGTTTCATCCGCCATATTGGATCCGCCATTTTGAATTTTGGAAATTTTGAAAATCTGACATTAAATTCGTAATCAGCGACCCCAAAAACCCCTATGTGGTGAGTTTGAAAACAAATGATAAACTTTTGAATTTCGGCCGCCATATTGGATCCGCCATTTTGAATTTTGTGAAATCACCTTCAATTTCGTAAAGTTTTCAACAATTTTAATGTTGAGGACTATATAGAATTTTGAAAATCGGCTTTTTCTTTATTTTTAACCAAGAAATAAAATTTGAAATCATGTTTTTGGTCATTTAATCCTCCATATTTAATTTGGAATTTGATATTTCTAAAAGGGCCCAACGGCATTAAAAAGATGACATTCTTACCTTTAATTTGAGCTATTATAAAACATTTTTGGTTAAAATTTGAAATGGAGAGACTAGGTGGCCGGTTTGACATAGAATGCCTCATATATATATATATATATATATAAATTAATATATCGTTACATATGAAATTCAAAGTTAACCGCGCTTTGTAAATAGTTATTGAGTTCACCGTATGGAACAGAATGTTCAATTACTTATCTGTAGTGGGGGTAATTAGAAGTTGGGATAGCTGGTAAGCAGGTAGCAGCTCACCAGTCACAACTCTCATTCTCATTTACAGGTTCAAGCATTTCAGTTCTAGGTGAAGATTTCTCCTTTCAGCTTTTCCTTCTCTATTTGAAATTATTTCTAGTTTTATTTTCCTATTACAGATGTTTTTAAAAATTGATGTTTCAGTAATTGTTTTTATTAATTCATATGTTATAAGCATTATTCTTAATTGTTTACATCTATTAACTATTTTAGCATTTCTATATTTTACTTCAGTTTTAACAAATTAGTACCGTATGATGGGGTAATTTCACCCTTTTGCTGATAAATTCACTCACCGACTTATTTGTTTTTTTTAACTTTAAAGTTTAATACCAAGTAACAATTTTTAATTTGCTAATAGACACATTAAAATTCATATTAATGCTAGTTTGAAGATAATGTATTTACATTTAGCTAGGTTATTCAGATTTAACCTTCAGAGAACACATAGGATCTTTTTGACTCCACGTTTTTTACGAAAAGCATTTTATCTATTTTAAATATTTTTAAATATACAGACTTATTTTACAGAGTTCAAAATGGGTAGAACTTTGAAAAATTATCTAAAAACAGGTGTGTTCTCCGAGGGTTAAGAAAATTTATATGAAATTTCACTTATATCAAATAATTTATTATTTTTAGAATTAAAAGTAAACAAAATGGACAAGTCTAATGTTCCTCCAAACTCGCCAGAAGATAATCATTCCACGATCATCATTTTTGACAATGATAGTGATCATGATGAAATTGTATTTGAGAACTATGACTCTCAGGGGGATACAATCATCAGTGATTCTGATGAGAATATGATTAGTGAATCTGATGACGAGTTGATAATTATCAGTGAATCTGATGGTGATGGTAATTTTATCATGATCAGTGACTTTAACGATGATGATAACAATGATGATGATGATGATATTTTGATAATTGATATTAGTGAGGATGAGGTTAGTAAATTTGATAAAAGTATGTATTTAAATAATTGATGGGAAAGTAAAAAAAATCTTACTTTTTTGTTTCAGATGAATGAATTACTACACAATAATTAAGGATTTTGTTTATATTAAAATTATTAAAAATAAAAAATGTACTTTTATAAAAACTTTCAGTTCTATATTTAAAGCAACCTTTTCCTTTCTATAAGAATAGACATTTCATTTCGCGCATTATTCTAACACATATTGGGGTGAGTTTGACAGCCGTTTGCGCATTACAGAATGTAGTGGGGATACTAATGCGCGCGCTTTGTGAAAAATGGTGGGGGAAATAGAAGAAGTGGGGGACTGGTGATATAAGGTGAATTCCAGGTCACCAGAACTCATTCTTTCTTGCAGATCTTCTAAGTTGCAGTAATTATAGACTTCTCTTCACTTTAACATTTCTTTTCAGCTTTATTTTTTTCTAGGTTTTCTTATTCAGCATTGTTTTACAGCTCTTCAAATTCTATTATTATTTTTTCAATTCTTTCCTTTTACAGTATTTTTTAAAAGCTTTTTTAGAGTTTTTATTTTTGTTTATTCAGGTCCTACTTCTTAGCAATAGTTTCTATTTTTAACACTTTCTTTTCAGTGATATTTTTCTATTTCTTTCTTATCATTAGGTTCAGTTTTTCAAGTCTTTTTCTTTCAGATTTTTTATTTAATTATTTCTTTCAGGATTATTTTAATTTCAAAAATTTTATATTTTCATTATTTTTGTTTAAGATTTTTCCTAACAGTAACAAAATGGATCTCGAAAAAGTTAATGCAATCGGACGCTTTGAAGGATACCTGCCTACAAAACCTCTATCTGAATTGACGAAAAATGGTATATACTTCATTACAAAACTGAAGAAGGTGCAGACGAAATATGGTCTAAGAATAATTGTGGAAGTAAATGCTGATTTCGTCACATATTTACCATCCATATTCGCCAAACATTTTTAGGATGAACCTAGCACGTTGGAAATGATGCAGGAAGCTGCTATCGCAAAGCAACTTCAAATGAAATGAAGACCTCCACGGAATAACGATATATGGCACATTTTAACATTAATGTAATTATAATGAAAATATGTGCATGTATTATTGAAAAATATGCCCAAACGAATAAAATAGTAAAATTGTATATATAGAGTATACAATTTATTGATTTTTTATTATATACTTTGCTGAAATAACTATCTATGGCAAATCAAAGTTGAAAATTGTAAGCATTTTTAATTGTGCCATAGATCGTTATTCCGTGGAGGTCTTCATTTTATGTTTAAAAAAATATTAATTTTTGGGAATCTTTGATAATTGACGTTTTGAATCTTAATTTCGGGAATTAAATAAATTTTTTTTCAAAGTGCATATGTAAAAATGAAATTAGGGGTAATTCAAGTATTACCTGAGCAAGTTTGGAAGAGGGTGGGGGGTTTCTTATTTGTTTTTATTAGTGTCACTCGGAGAGAAGAAAGGATAATCAAAAGCTTAAAAATATGATTACGTAATACTTGGCTCCTTGGAGAGAATACGCTTTTTTTAGACATTTTGAGATTTTCCTAAAAACTAAATTCAAATCAATTTCAATGGTGATTAATATTAATATTCTTTAAATCTGAATAAATAACATTTTATTTGCTTGAAGTTATGTAAGTCGCGCATTCAAGACATTTATTATAACACTAATTAAAAATAATAATTGAATTATTCGAAAAATGATTTAATAATCGATAAATCCCCGATAATTTTAAATTTCCCAATTATATGACGCACGGACTTAGAGAAAGACCATGTCGAGCGATTGCACGATCACAAGAGGGAAAGGGAAAATTTACCCCCTCCAGAGACAAAGTCGAGCGAAAATAATCAATTTTTTAAATTTGATTTGTTAATTTTTAATAATTTTAACTACTACCCTAAGAAAACAAAATTTCAAAATTTTTAATTTAAAAAAAATTAAAATTGAAATAAAAGAATAAAAATTTGTATTAATAAATTTTCTGAATTAGAATTTCCGAAGCATTTCTAGAAATTTTATATTTTTCCAGTACTTTTGATAAAATTCCTTAATTTTTTTTTAATTGAACTAAAAGAATATTGTGTTTTCAGTGAAAAATTGTTTTAATGGTCATTTAATAATTTGTATGAGAAGTGAATGTGATGTGATGATGTGAATCCATGTGACATTTCTGTAATATTACTATAGCATTGCTGTAACAGTACTGTAACATCACAGTAATATTGACATGTAATATTACCCTGTCGGAAGATTAGACTGCAAATAGTATGAAAGAAATTTTATTTAATTTAAAAAAATGGGGTCACTTCTATTTTTGTTTTATGTATTTTATCTAAAGTTATTAAGATGTGTTTTGTTTATAACTTTAATCAATGTTCTGATATACCTACCCAAATAGCACGTAATATATATTACTTTAATGTCACTGTAATGCTACATATAATATTACTAAAATTACAAGTAACATTACAGTGGTATTACAGTAATATTAAAATTAAAATGTCCACCCCAAGGCAATATTACAATAATATTATAGTATTGTTACGTGGTAATACTACTGCAAACTGGTTACATTACTATAGTAATGTCACAGCAATATTACAATAATATTACCTATAATATTACATTACATTTTAATATTACTGCAATGTCACATTGTAATATTACTAACATTTCATGTAACATTATACTAACATTACATATATATTAGGTGCTTCTTGGGAATAGATATTTTCTTTTATAGATTTCTTTAAAACGCATTTTATGTCTTATTAGTAAACATTTTACAGTTTTTTATATCCAGAGTTATTGACATTTAAAAATTTGCAATTCTGAAATAACAGACTTTTGTATTATTTGTTATTCTTTATTAATGTTTCAAAAAATCGCTTATTACGAATTATTAATCTATTCTCATTTTTCTCTATAACATAATATAAGCATAAGTTTGTCTTATTTCAGAATTTTTTTGGAAAATGCAAACAATAAATCTTAAGTAGGAATATTGAATCCTTCTTATTAAATTTTGAACAAGTGATATCAGATTCGCAAACAGCGACCTAAAAAACTCTCGAGTAATAGGTTTTAGAAAAATTGAATCAATTTTTAATTTTTAATATTAAGAACACTTTCACTGTTTTACATTCAGGACTTAAGGGGTTAACTTGACAAGGGTTTTCTATCTAATTTTAATATAAATAAATAAATTATAATAAATAATAATAAGTTATGCTAATAATTAAAAACATTGAAAATAGTAAGTTTTTAGAAATCAAATATAAATAAATTTTTTCAGCAAGGAAGGATTTTTTTCGGTACCTTTAAGCTTAATGAAGAAAACCATGGCTAACAGAGAAGGGTATGTTAATTTAAGTGCTAAAGATTATAAAATTATAGAAAATGTAAATGAAATGTTGAGTGATAATCATATGTATGAGTTTGAAAAATTACTGAAAAGAGATTCAAATTCTACTTTCAATATGCAAAGTACTTTGTATTTACAAATGCTTGATTTAATTATTCTGATTAGAGAAGGTCAAAAACATATTCAAATACTTTTTAGCGGTAATAATAATTCCGGTCATTGGATTTGTGTCTATTACGATGGAGTGAGACTTCATATTTTTGATAGTCTTAATGCAGGGCGTTTAAATGAGGATCAAAGAAATTATTTAAGCAGGTTATTTCCTTTTAATCCACCAATAGTTTTTGCAGCTGTTGATCAACAACCTGAAGGTAGTGTTGAGTGCGGAGTATATGCGATAGCGTTTGCAACATCTTTATTTTTTAACGAAATGCCAAACACTGTTCACTACAAAACTAATAATAATGGAATGAGAAAGCATTTAAAATTAATGTTTGAAAATAATTGCTTAAATCCTTTTCCGTTAGTGAGTCCGTCTAATAGTAGACATTTGATTGTAGAGAATAATCTTTTCAGAGATCGAACTAGAGAACTTCAAAATGGTAAACTAAACCCTTCTTGTTTATCGCAGATTCTTTCCAGTAATAATGTAAACAGAATTCTATCAGCAGAACATTTAGATATTAATTATTCTAAGAATATCGAAAGTGGAAAGGAGAGACTTCGTTCAACAAATAGTAATAATAAGAAAATTTTACCCATTGATCATTTGCAAATGAATCATGCTTTAGACGAAGAAAGTGATAAAAAAAGACTTCGTACGATAAAAGATAAGGAGAGAAAGAGGAAAGCAAGGCAAGAAGAAACGGATGAACATAAATTAATTAGACAAGAGAATGATAGACTGAGAAAACGTAGTCGAAAAGAAACAGAAACGGAAGTTAAAAAAATAGAGCGCCAACAAAGAAATTTGACCTGCACAAGAAAGAAATTATCTACAGAAACGGAAGATGAAAAAATAGTGCGCCAAGAAAGAGATTTGACCTGCAAAAGAAGAAAATTATCTGCAGAAACGAAAAATCAAAAGAAAGAGCGCCAAAAAAAAAATTTATTTTGCAAAACTCAGCAATTAACTTTAGAGAACGAAGAAGAAAAGCATCAGCGACAAGAAAAAGATTTAAAAAGTAAAAAAGATAAGAAAATTAGTAAAGTGTTAGAAACATTAGGGGTTGCAAGAAAATCTCTTGAAGATTTTGATGAAAATACAGTTTCCCAAAATTATTTAGGTTTGATGAATGTTGAGTGTCAGTTTTGTGGAGCGTTACATTTTTTGTGTGAAAGGCCTGCAGATAAACATTTTAACTCTTGTTGTCATAAGGGGAAAGTTATGTTGAATGATTTAAATCCTTATCCTGATTATTTAAAAAAATTATTGTTTGATTCTAGCTCGGAAGGAAAGAATTTTAGAGAAAATATTCGTTCATACAATAGTGCTTCCGCTTTTGCCAGCATGGGAGCTAAATTAGAAATTCCTAGAGGACATAGTCCATTTGTTTTTCGTATACATGGACAAATTTATCATAATACATACGCTCTTCATCCTAATGATGGTGACAGCCGAAAATATGGTCAACTGTATATTCTTGACACTAATGAAGCAGTTCTTGAAAGATTGAAAAATGATTCTAATAAGAAATGTTTGCTATCATTAATGGAAGAAATAGATAAATTGTTAGGAGAAATTAATCCTTATGCAGAAGCTTTTAAAATGATGAGAGAAGTAGAATTAGAAGAGGAAATGCGAGCAAAATCGGAAAAAAAGCCTATGAGGGATATTCAAATGTGGATTAAACGAGATAGATCATTGAATCAAAACAAATTTAATGTTCCGTCTTGCAACGAAGTTGCAGTAATATTTGTTAGTGAAGATGGTGACCCTCCAATAAAACATGATATATGTATACATCCAAAAAATGCTAAAAGTATTCCTATTAACAGTCTTAGTGCAAATGCTGACCCCATGGTTTATCCTTTAGTGTATCCTTCAGGTGATTCGGGATGGACAGTAAATATTAAACAAACTGGAGGAATTCGTGATGTTACTCTTTTACAATTTTATATTTTTCGTCTTTTTTACAGAGGAAAGTTTAATCCATGTTTGCAAATGGGCAAATTAAGTCAACAGTTGATTGTTGATAAGTGGTCAAAAGTGGAAGGTTTGCGTATAAACTACATATATTTAAATCAAAGTCAACTTCGAGCTGAAATGTACTGTGGATTAATGGATTATGTACATAATAAAGCTGCAAAAGAAAGTGTTCGACCAGGAAGGATAATTGTTTTACCATCAACATTTACTGGAGGACCACGTTCTTATCAACAATCTTTTATGGACGCCATGCGATTAGTTCAAGAATTTAGAAAACCAGATTTATTTATTACAATGACATGTAATCCGAAATGGCGCGAGATTACAGAAAATTTGTTGCCTGGTGAAATAGCATCTGATCGACCAGATATTGTAGCAAGAGTTTTTCAACAAAAGGTTAAAGCGCTAATGAGTGAATTAAAAGATAAAAAAATTTTTGGACCAGTCCTTGCTTACGTATATGTAATAGAATTTCAAAAGCGTGGATTGCCACACGTGCATTTAATTCTATTTTTAGATAAATCATATGCTATTCGTGATGCAGAAACTGTAGATAAAATAATATGTGCAGAAATTCCAGATGAGACAAAATATCCAGAACTTTTTAATATTGTAAAACAGTTTCAAGTTCATGGACCTTGCGGAAAGCAGAATATGAATTCGCCTTGTATGAATCCTGAAACAAAAGTTTGCACCAAACATTACCCAAAACCATTCACTTCAGAAACAGATTATCTTTCAAAAAATTATCCGGAATATAGACGAAGAAATGATGGGAAAAAAATTATTTTTTATAAGAAAGATGGATCAATTAAATGTACTGCAGACAATTCAATGATTGTACCATATAATCCATATTTAAGCACAAAATTTGCTTGTCATATTAATGTAGTAGCATGCGGTAGCACAGGTGGCATAAAATATTTATTTAAATATTGTTATAAAGGTCATGATTGTGCAATAGTAGGTATTAAGGATAATAATCAGGTAATGAATTATGATGAACCACAGCATTACTTAAACACACGCTACGTATGTCCACCAGAAGCAATGCATAAATTACTCGAATTTAATATGCACGAACAATCACATGCAACGTATAGATTAGCTGTACATTTGCCTAATCAACAATCAATATGCTTTACAGAAGGAATGGAACAACAAGCAATTAAAAAATTTAAAAATACGACTTTAACAGCATGGTTTGAGTTAAATAAAGAAGATCCTGAAGCACACAAGTATTTATATTCAGAAATACCGCACAATTATGTATTCGTTGACCGAACAAAAACTTGGAAAAAAAGAGAACGAATTACTAAACCCTTAATTTCACGAATGTATTTTGTAAGTCCAAAAGATATTGAAAGATATTTTTTGAGAATTTTACTACTTTATGTACGTGGTGCTAAATCGTTTGAAGACGTTAGAACGTATGAAGGTATCACATACAATACTTTTACAGAAGCAGCTCGTGCTAGAAATTTAATGATTGATGATATTGAATGGGATAATTGTTTGACTGAAGCTGTAAACTTGAAATTTCCTAAAGAACTTTGTCATTTATTTGCATACATATGTGTATTTGGATTGCCTGTGAATGCTATTGATTTATGGAATAAGTATAAAGAGTATATGATTTTTGACAATAATTTACCTATAGAAGTGTCAATTCAAAAATCGTTAATTTTAATTAATGATGTACTTAATTTTCATGGATTTGCGTTACATCAATTTGGTTTGCCAAATATAGATCAAAAACTTCTTAAAGATTATAAATCTATAGAATTAGAAAACAATGCGTTAGAATTAAAGTTACTCAAAGAAGAAGCTACTACTCTTATTAAAAGTTTAAATAATGATCAGCGTAAAGTTTTCGATGATGTTATGTTAGCAGTACATGATGATAACTGTAATAATAGATATATTTATCTTGATGGACCGGGAGGTAGTGGTAAAAGTTATTTACATAATACAATTATTACCACTGTTGAAAGTGAAGGATTGGTAGTTTTATCTGTTGCATGGACTGGTATAGCTGCTAATCTCTTAAAAGGTGGTCGAACATCACATAGTATGTTCAAATTTCCTATACCAATCAATGAAAATTCAATATGTAATATAAGCGGAATGTCAAAACATGCGGAACTTTTAAGAAGTGCCAAAATCATTATTTGGGATGAAATAACAATGGCACCTAAATTTGCCTTACAGGCAATGGAATTAATGTTGAGAGACATTACAAAATGTGATAAACCTTTTGGAGGTAAAGTTATTTTGCTTTCAGGAGATTTTCGACAAACATTACCAATTGTTCCTCATGGTAATCGCACTCACATTGTTGAAGTATGTGTGAAAAATAGTAGATTGTGGCATCACTTTGAAACTAGGTCTTTACATGCTAATGTTAGATTAGATAATAATCAAATAGAATTTTCAAAATGGTTATTAAATGTCGGTGATGGCAAACCTAAAAGTATATTTGAAAAAGAAAATAATGTTTTAGAAATTCCACAAGATTTGATTTCAAATGGAAATTTGATTGAAGAAGTATATGGATCAACAATAAATCCAAATGATTCGTCTGTTTATTCTTCTTGTATTCTTTCATTAACTGATTCTGAGGTATTAGATATGAATGAACGAATTTTGGCAAAATTAGAGGGAGTAGAAGTTGTTTATTATAGTAATGATTCACACATTGATGATGAGGATCCAAAAGATATAAACAATATTATTCCAGTAGAATTTTTAAATAGTTTAACACCAGATGGTTTGCCTCCTCATAAATTATCGTTAAAGGTAGGATGTATAATTATGCTTTTAAGAAATATGAATTTAGTTCAATAATTATGTAATGGAACTCGATTAGTTGTAAAATTTTTATTAAAAAACGTAATTTCTGCAGAAATAATTACTGGAAAATCTAAAGGTGAAATAGTTTTTATTTCTCGTATTGATTTATCTCCTTCACAAGACACATTTCCTTTTAAAATGGTAAGAAGACAATTTCCGATTAGACTTGCTTATGCTATGACTATCAATAAATCGCAAGGACAATCTTTTGACAGAGTAGGAATATATCTACCAATTTCAGCATTTGGTCATGGTCAAATTTATGTTGGTTGTTCTCGAGTCAAATCTAAAGAAAATTTAAAAATTCATGTTGTAGGAGCTGCAGTATACAAAAATTTTAAATTTGCACAAAAATTATATGTCAAAAATATTGTTTATCATGAAATACTTTAATAAATGTAGATTTAATAATATTTTACATGAAAAAATTTTTTTAAAAGCTATGAATTATGGTTATGATATATTTTATTTTAATAATGCTGATAACAATTTAAATTAATTAATAAAATATTGCTTTAATAATATTATATATGAAATCATTTTTGAATAATTATGGTAATGATATTATGGTGATTTTTAAATATTAAATTATGGTTATTATATATATATATATATATATATATATATGTGTGTGTGTGTGTTACGTCAAAAAGTAACTTACCTGCTTTATCAATTGAAGTCCTCGTTTTTTATAAGCATAAAATATGCTTATAAGGGAAGAGGATAAAAACC
>JUFY01025101.1:12333-25207 GCA_001855655.1 Leptopilina clavipes | reverse complement strand
TTAATTTATTTATTATAATAAATAAATTAAAATAAATATAAATAAATATAAATAAATAAATAATAAATAATAAATAAATAATAAATAATAAATAAATAATAAATAAATAAATATATTTATTTTAATTTATTTATTATAATAAATAAATTAAAATAAATATAAATTCATGAAGAATAAAAATATTTTATTGAAGAATTCGAATTTTGAACGTTTTTTGCAAAAATAAGATTAGAATCAATTTGATACATTTGGTATCAATTTGATACTATTAAGTTTACAGTCAATGTATAAATATTTTGTTAATATTTGTCTATATCACAATTTTCGATTCCAAAAATCTTTTCTCATATTTCCAATCACTGTTAATTTAAAAGTATCAAATTGATGCAAAAATTTTTATAAAAAAATTACCGTTGCTACTATAGCAACGGTTGCTATGGAAATTGCTACAAATGTTGCAATAAATAAATAAAAAAAAAAATATTTATTTTTGTTTATTAATATTTGTAGAATTTTATTTTTTTTTATTTAGATTTTTATTTATTTTTCCTTCGATTTTTATTTATATGTAAATTCCAGTTTTGATGAAGATTCCTTATTTCCAAATAATTTTATTTTCATTCTAATATTCTTTAATATGTCGCAATTCTTTTCGCCTCCACAAAATCATTACATTCTATCAAAGAAATTTTCAATTCCCTTGAAAGATATTTCAATTGTAACCTTTAGTGTATTTGTTTCGGGTTTTTCGTGCGTATATACGCAGAATTCGCGAGAGAGACGAAAAGGAAAAGGGCAAAATGGGGGAGGGGGGGAGGGGAAATCGCGGAGAGCAGAAGGAAAGAAAGGACCCCCTGGGAGTCATCGTTCGGCTATTTCTCGGTTCGATCGTAAAACGTAATGGGCGCATAAACCGTGAAAAAAAAGCTTCGTTATAGAAAACCTCGACGCTTGGACGTTATTAGCACTTTATGTTAATCACCATTTCGTTTGGAACGTCGAACGGCCTTAAATCGACTAGTCGAACAACCCAACTCTGTCGTAAATATTCGAATCACGACTCGACTCTCGATTAAAATCAATTTTCAATGGGGTACCATAAGTTTCCCCATTCCAGTTTGTTTCTTACGCTCATTAACTTGGTAAATTAATAACCGCGTGTGAATCAAAAATTTTGCAACAAAAAAAGTATTTTTTGGAATATTTATCATTTGATCCAAAAACGATTTTTTAGAATAAAAAATAAATTTTCCTTTTTTAAGAATCACTAATTCCTGAAAACGTGTTATTTTGCTATTAATCTGTGGCTCTCTTTAGGATATACTATTTTACGTACTCGCAAAAGGGCTGACCGTAAAATATATATTAAAACCCTGCCTGCCACATGAATATGCATCGCGTCAAGTTTTCAATTTTCTACAAATACTTTCCAGGGTCTCTTTTATAAGTTTTACGGCCAGTAAAGATAGCTCACCTGCTGAGATTAACGTTATGTCTTTTTTGGCCTAAGCACAATGAAGTTTCGCAGGCGAATGTCATCTTTTAGCAATGATCAAACAATGAGAATTCTTCACGCAGATTCTTTTTTTACGTCACCCTGAATTTTCATATATATATATATATTTTAAAGTAAATAAGTATGAAGAAGAAGGCTTGTGATTCCAAAAAGGGGTAAATTTCCTCTCAGCGTAAATTTAACAGTCAATTAGATACCGTTTCAAGTTTCTAAACTCTCGAACAGTGATAATATCGATTAGTAAGCGTTATTTTGCGAGAAATTACCGGTTCGTCCTACTGGTGTTCGGGTTTCGTTGAATTCAGAATACCTTCGTTTCGATTCCTCCTCATTCTAAACTATTCCTCATCATGATTTCCAACCCCTGGCGCAATAGAAAAGCAGACGGCGTTCCCCTCTCTTCTCTAATTGTCTGATTACTCAGCACGTTGCTGAGCCACGCTTAAATTCAAAGTATAAGACTCGTAAAGGATTTTAACCGCATCACTATTAACATATCACTTGGCAGGGCAATTGAAGATCATTTTTAAGCAAGAAGAGTTAACAATAGTCCTGCCCTAAAAGCTGGAACAAAAAGTCGTTTCCGTGGCAATGATTACTATAGCAACGGTTACTATGGAAACATTGCTACTTTAGCAACGGTTACTATGGAAACGTTGCTACTATAGCAACGGTTGCTATGGAAACGTTGCTATGGAAACGTTGCTACTATAGCAACGGTTGCTATGGAAACGTTGCTACTGTAGCAACGGTTGCTATGGAAATGTTGCTACCACAGCAATGGTAGCAGTTACCATAGCGTCGGTTACTACAGCAACTGTTGCTATGGAAACGTTGCTACTGTAGCAACGGTTGCTATGGAAACATTGCTACTATAGCAACGGTTACTATGGAAACGTTGCTATGAAAATGTTGCTACTATAGCAACGGTTACTATGGAAACGTTGCTATGAAAATGTTGCTACTATAGCAACGGTGGCAGTTACCATAGCGACGGTTACTACGGCAAATGTTGCTATGGTAGCGGTAACAATAGCAACGGTTACTATGGAAACATTGCTACTATAGCAACGATTACTATGAATACATCGCTACTATAGAAACGATTGCTATTGAAATTTTGATACTATAGCAACGGATGCTATGGAAATGTTGCTAATATAGCAACGGTTGCTATGGAAACGTTGCTACTATAGCAACGGTTGCTATGGAAATGTTGCTACTATAGCAACGGTTGCTATGGAAATATTGCTACCATAGCAATGGTAGCAGTTACTATAGCGTCGGTTACTACAGAAACTGTTGATATGGTAGCGGTAACAATAGCAACGGTTACTATGGAAACGTTGCTACTATAGCAACGATTGCTATTGAAATTTTGCTACTATAGCAACGGTTGCTATAGAAACGTTGCTATGACAATTATAGTACAATAATAATGATAATAGTATTTTTTTCTCCTCATAGAAGTTAATCTAAATATTTTTTCTACAACATTGGTCGTATTTTCTCGATTATCGAATTATTCTCAGATCATTGTCGTCAAATGAGATATTGACTTTTGATTTTGGATATTTTGACCACAATGAAAAACACTTTTTTGTGTACACAAGCATAGAGCATATCGGATTCGATCAATTGATTCATATCGAGAACGAGTCAACGACTTGAGAGAGAAACCCTTCGAAGGCTTCTCACGGAATTGACAATGCCCTATATATATATACAATCTAACGAAAGAAGGGCAAAAGCAAAAGATTTGACAAAAGGATCATCCATTCCGCGTGTACAGGTCGAAAAACCTGTATTTCATTTCTAATACAAAATCACAGAGGCGGGAGTATCTATCGAAGATCGTGGCTCTGGAAGATTATTTTTATATCATGAAGAAAAAAAAAACCTTCTTTTCTGCTTTACTCTTTCACGGATGGCTTAACCCTCCGTCTGAAGAAAATCATATATTGGAAGTCCGTTTGTACGATGGCTTTCAACATATAATCCTCCAAGGAAAGAGTATTCTTTTCTTGTTTCTCTTCCTCGTTTTCTTTGATGAATTAATTACGTTTTTAATTACAAAGATGAATTGTACTTTTTTTATTATTAGGCATTAATAATAAATAATAAGAAGCATTTTCTTCCTTATCGCAGAATTCCTGTAAATTTTAATACTTTCTTTTATGTCGAGAAGGAAAATATTGTTATAAGTATAAATGGAAAAAAAAGATCGAAATTAATGAAATAATTTGGAATACATTTGTTTTGTGTTCTCAATGAATAATAAATGAGATCACCGACCAGTCAATCTTAGAATGCAGTGTCGTTCACCTTCGGTGGCTAATAATTATTCATTAACAATTACGAAGCGCGCTTGCCTTTTTCTTTCATATACTGGAGATAAATCAATTGATTAAAAAAATTTGTTATCAATAAGAGAAAAAAATATTCGCGATTTAAAAAAAAAAAAAAAGTAATTTCTCTTCTTTAAGGACAGAGATTTTTCCTATAAAAGATATATCAAGAATGTGGATTTTGATTCACAAACTATAAAGAGCGCAATAGAGTTGCGTGTCACCGCGAAATCGAGAAATATCCGTAAAAAGTCGGTCAAGTGGGTCCAAACTTTTTCAGAGGGGTTTCTTCCACTCGGAAGATTTGAAATAAAATTCCTTCACCTTTTTTTTCAAATCCATAGATTCATGTAAGATACTTATCCAAAGAAGGAGTAGAGAATAAAAAAATGAAAAAAAAACGGGTTCGATCAAATGTTACACATGTAGGACAATAAAATGTCTTTAGATTGAGTGGTGACAATGGTTCTTTTTAAAATATTTTCTCGACTGTGCGACAATTTTATTGTTCTGATTCAACTAAAATAGTTTTCAAAAAAACACATTTTTTTTCATCTGGCAGAACAATTATGGCAACTTTCTATAGAAAGTTATTATTTATCATATATGATAAAATATTATTTAGAGAAGATAAATATAAAAATTTATAAACATATAAATTTTAAGATTCATTCAGTTTTTGTTTAAATATTTTATTTCCTATATTATTACTTTTGCTCTTAATTCAAAATTGAATTCGCTTTTCACAGGCAGCGTGGAAACAGCTGCAACGTATCTGCATTATCGGCATGTGGTACCGAACCTGCTTTCAATTGTTTTGAAATGGTGAAGTTTATGATGCACTTTATCGCTGACCATTGTATATAAAACATATAAATTTCACATTTTACATCTCGCTTTTTAATAATTAATCGAAACGATTTATTTATTGAATCATTTTACGTTCCACTTGATTCGTTTTATAGAATTTTGAAAATAATTTTAATTAAATAATACAAATTACACGCAGAAAAGTATTTTTGAATTAAAATAATTATATGTAGGTAATATTTTGATCTTGATTTTGATATTACTATTATTTATTTTGATATTGATAAAAAATTCGAATTTATTTCGAGTAAGACGAAATTAGTTTCTCACGTCGAAAAATCTTTTCGTTACTTTCTATCTTCTTTATCGATTTAGTAAGTAAATAATAAATTAAAATTTAATGATTGTAAAGTAAGTAAATAATAAATTAAAATTAATAATTGTAATATTCTTATAATACCGAAAATTCATGCATGCGCGCTAGATCTTATAGTTTCACTCTATTAACGCATGCGCGCTAGATCTTATTATTTCACTCTACTAACGCTTGCGCATTAGATCCTATAACCTACTCACTATCATAACCTCCAAATTTCATCTTGTATAATGGATAATTCCTTAAAATCATTAGTTAAATGATCCGTAAAATCACTGTTGTCATGGAATAATTTTGAAATCTAAAGAAGTATTCTAATATTCATTCTACTGATCTATGGTATTGAATTTCAAACGGCCATCGGAACGGGCCCAGTTTATAATAGCACTCATTGCCTTTCCATTACCCTCAAACCGGTCGATGCATCGTTTCATGGTGAATCTAATCGACTGGGAGTTTTTTTTTGTCTCATTTTTTTTTGTACTTTCTGCATGTACAAGAGAGTAAAGGGACGGTGATTGGTTGATGTGTGAGAGGGGTGACTGCGACGGGGCCCTAAGGCCCCCTCCGAGATCGGAGCCGTCCTACCGCTACGGGGATGCCTTTGACGGGCCAGCAATAAGAACAAGTATGAAATCAGCCTCCCAACAGACAACGGACTCTATCAGATGGTAATTATCTGTATGGCTGATACAACCAGATACGCACGATACACATATTTGAAAATTATACCCGGTGATGCTCCTAATTCGAAACCATTAGAAACACAATTTTGATTTACATGCTATTTTATATACTTGAAAAAGTCCTGTTTTGAAAAAATAGTACTTGAAATTAATTTTCAACTATTTGGTACTGAAACTCTTCCAAAAATTGTGATTGTGATTGGTTTAAATTTTTAAAGCAAATTGAAGGGGATATTTTGTGGAAATTAATTTTTTGAATGATGGTTTATAAGTAATCACCCGGTATACGTGTATAAAATACGTTCGAGACGGTACGTTAGCAACTGACATCATGAGTGACGTACGATATGGAGAAAGGCATCGGGCAGTCTATAATATATTATAAAAATGCATCCGCACGCCTCGATGAGTTGATTGTCTGCTTGTCCGGATGCCAAAACGTCCGAACTTGTGCTTTTATATCGTGTTATGTACGTTTTACGAAGCGCTCGCTTTTATACTGGCGGGGTGGTCGAAGAATCGACCCCTGAAGATTCCAATCCTCATCCACGAGAAAGTTATTCCCACTCCTTTTTAAAATCTACTTTGTTTCTGATTCTGCCCTGTCCCAGGACTCAACTTTCGGAACCCATCGTTTTAATATCAAAACACGTCACTCAATGAAACTGCATCACGCTGTATTTATTGTTTGAAACCACCACCCCCTGAAAATACATTTTTTCTTCCCAGTTGAGAAATGTTCTAATATATGGAAATCTTAAGGAAACAATTGTTGTTTATTCCATTGGGAAGGAACTATAAGGAATCACATTGCGACTTCCGAGCTTATATGAGACTAACATATTATGCATTAGTGAATAACTGCGTGTGAGTACTTATGGAGCAAATGGGAGAAAGGGAGTATATAAAGTGGCTGTTCTTACACAAATAAAACAGCACTTAGTACTCAGTACTTACCTCTCTGTGACAACACAGACAATGGGAATATGACATGTGGCCAATCCCCCTTCTACCAGTCGCACAATATCAACTCGTATGCAAATCTATTCGCTGTCGTGTCTTACCTCGATTTAGTTTCCCAAAGACGGTTCTATCAATTATTCATCCAAAACTTAGTTTTTGTTGCGACTTTTTAATTCAGCAATAATCTGATAATTGTTTTCCGTTTTATGGCAAGGTGATTTTGGAAACAAAGTTGATGAGAGGGAACATATCTGACCATTAAATGAAGTTATTCCAGTTCTGGTTGTACCACAACGATGTAGACATTATCTAACTTTGCTGACAAGATTCTAGAAAGGACTAGTTGTTACTTTGATGCCTCGCATGAGGAAAGGAGGATGAATTAGGCTAAGCAATCGGAACGTTGGTCCTGCCCGTTGAAATTGTCCAAACTCCGGAGGGCGAAACCCCTTATTCCTTCAGTAGTTCAAAGATGAAAGCTAAGATGGCGCCCGCGGGGTCGCGGGTAGGCAGACGGAAGGGTATTTGTGTAATATTCCGTTTGTCTTGTCTTCGGAGCATCCGCTAATGCATACAACACTATATACGGGAACGGGACACTGGAAAGGGAAGTAAGAGGCTACGACAAGCAGCCAACAACGCCAGGATTGTTATTGTACAATTTGCTAAGCAACTAAGCAACAGAGGCAAGCGTCTTGTCGAGTGTGAGGGAAGCACCTTTGGACATCAACTCTAGATATCACAGAGAGAGAGAGAGAGAGAGAGAGAGAGAGAGAGAGAGATGCAATGAGTCTTTCCCTCCACTTTGAGGAAGTGAAATTGGCCCAAATACTCATTTCCATTTGTATCAAAATTCACCCAGCACGAATTTCTCATCGATCAATTAGTAAAATTACAGGGGCGTTTTTGAACGATATGTTGACATTTCATGATGAAACGGATAAATTGACATCATTTTAAGAGGGAGATACGATTAATCTTCTGATTCATTTGCTTCTTGGACTAAAGTTTCACTGTTGGCCAAGATCAAAGCAAAGGACCATCAAGACAGGAGATCCAACTTAGTGTTACTGTAATTTTGACTTTATCTTCATGCAACATAATCACATGAATCTAATTTAATACCGTAATTGTAGAATTTTTACAAAATTAATGAACAATTCTAAAGTGGAAAAATAAAGAAACAAAATGAAATGTTATTGGTACATTGGTTCAATGGAATTACTAAAAACGTTTTAGTTTTAAGGTATTAAAGAAAGGTTTTCTCAAACCCCGTTAGTTTTATATAAATAGATAATCCATGTCAATTATCTTCTGGGGGTCGATTATGTAATTTCACTTCACTTTGACTTCGTCTTCCACTTCCACTTTCACTTCCACTTACACTTTAAATTCCACTTTTCTTAATTTTCACTTCTACTTCCACTTCCACTTTTGATTCCACTTTTCTTAATTTTCACTTCTACTTTTGATTCCACTTTTCTTAATTTTCACTTCTACTTCCACTTCCACTTTCACTTTTGATTCCACTTTTCTTAATTTTCACTTCTACATAATGAAACATTGTACTTCAATAAATAAAAGTGGAAATAAAACTGAAAGTAAAAGTGAATTTTGAAGTAAAAATTAAGTAAAGAGGAATTAAAAGTAAAAAGTAATTAAAGTGGAAGCAGAAAGGAAAATAGAAGTGAAATTATAAGTAAAAATTAATTAAAGTGAAAGTGACAGTGAAACTGAAAGTAAAAGTTAATTTAGAATTAAAAATTAATTAAAGTGGTATCAAAAGTGGAAGTGGAAGTATAAGTGAAAATTAAGAAAAGGGGAATCAAAAGTGGAAGTAGAAGTGAAAATAAAGAAAAGTGGAATCAAAAGTGGAAGTGGAAGTAGAAGTGAAAATTAAGAAAAGTGGAATCAAAAGTAAAAGTGGAAGTAGAAGTGAAAATTAAGAAAAGTGGAAGTAGAAAGGAAAATTAAGAAAAGTAGAATCAAAAGTGAAAGTGGAAGTAGAAGTGAAAATTAAGAAAAGTGGAATCAAAAGTGGAAGTGAAAATTAAGAAAAGTGGAATTAAAATTGAAAGTGGAAGTAGAAGTGGAAGTAGAAGTGAAAATTAAGAAAAGTGGAATCAAAAGTGGAAGTGGAAGTGAAAATTAAGAAAAGTGGAATAAAAATTGGAAGTAGAAGTGAAAATTAAGAAAAGTGGAATAAAAATTGGAAGTAGAAGTGAAAATTAAGAAAAGTGGAATCAACAGTGAAAGTTGAAGTGAAAATTTAGAAAAGTGGAATCAAAAGTGGAAGTAGAAGTGGAAGTCGAAGACGAAGTCAAAGTGAAGTGAAATTACATAATCGACCCCCTGCTAATGATTGGAAGTTTTAATAAAAAGCTAAACCTAATTCCTTTTCTTATTACCAATCCCAAAAATTTTATATTACAACTGATGTCAATTTAACAGCAAAAATTCACAAACAATAACCGAAATCAAAGACAATAAAAATTTTCCCCTCTTAATGTTTCTTGATGGTGCAATCTTCCGGAAGAATTTAATCATTAATGGGAGAATTATCATGATCGTATTGAAGAAAAAAAGGGTTCTCTGCAAAAGATTTGCTGCCTTTGAAAGATGATGGAGGCAACTGAGTTCCCATGGGATCCGGACGTATAATACTTTGACGAGCAAATCCACAAGGAGGTCGAGTTTTGCATCTATTATCCTATCGGTTATTTGTTCCAAAGAAAGTTTGAAGGCACCCAAGGAGAAAAAGGGTTTTATGGAGGGTAAGGGGGAGTACACCTGCGATCATTGAAAAGAAGAATGTAGGAGGCTAATATTTAAATGCAAGAGGAGTGCTACTGCCGATCATCGGGTTTCTCGTATATTCAAATGCCCGATCATTAGATAATACCGAGACATCGCGTAACCCTATCTAATATCTAAAGGCGGTCCCATTGTCAAACTCCGGTCTTGCTCTCATACAAGTGCCCGCTCACTTATTCCTCCTGTGATTTGTATACCCATCTATCGATGATATAAATTGTTATCTACATCTCAAGTTTTGCAATTCTGATGACTAATACAATAATTTCCCAAGATTATAAGTATAACGTGTAAATTAAAAATTACTGAGAATTTACTAGTTTGAAAAATATAAATCATTAATTTTTTATCACTTACATTTGATATCACTCGTTCTTTTATTTAATTCGTTGCAATATTTTATTTACTTTTATTATTCTATTATTTACTATCCTAAAAACTGAAATGAAAAATTGATTATATAATACCATTTTGAAGAATTCCAAGTGGAAATAATGGGAATTTTTCCAGATCGGAGAATATTGGAGACAAACGAGAAATAATAACACTGATGGAGAGAGAGAAGAAGAAGAAGTTTATGGGACGATCTTCCGTTCCCGTATATTTCACGGGGATTTGAACCAAAGACATTTTCACCCAATAAATAGATAGGCCCAGTACTTGGTGTTATACACGGGACGATCCTTATTATAAACTCTAACTAGCTGCAGTCTCTCGTTCCATATATCCCAGGGGTAGGACGATACACTTGATGGGATTCCTAGCCGATGGTGCGGACAATCCTATTTCGACCCTCTCAAAATCACTCCCTTTCGTCTTCGACCCGTTTAGTCGAACGCTATGACGTTAAGTCGGCCTCCGAGAGAGTCGAACCCAATGTTCGCGAGCCTTGTTAATTAATCCAAGATCTATCGTTTCGAGTTCATTTTATAATACGACGACAAGGGTGCTCAATTTTTTTTCTTCTTCTGCTACATTCATTAAATTGCAATTCCTTTGCTTTTTTATTGTATTTTAAATTTTAACCCTTTGTGTTCGCTCACTAGATCATTCTGATCCAATCCTTTCGAGGTTGAAAAATATCTTCCGATGAAAGTTATTCAATGCAAGGCAATGGACTAATCTTGATTTTATTTCAATTTTCTTCGATTGTCCTGAATTAAATTGGTTTAATAGGTTCTAGGTAATTAAAACCATTTGGAAAAGATTGAAAAGAAGTAAATGGATAAAAATTGGAAACATTTTGTCCAAGTTCAACGATCGTATTGTCAGACAATGAAGGCACTTCTTTGCCAAACAGAAGCACGGTTTTGATTTTCAAGGTTTCACCGCGCCGTCCATTCTGAATACACCCACAAATTTATCATTGAGTATTATCCATTGAAGCGTCAATGGAAGCATTTGAATATGAAAAGAAGGAGTCGAATGAATGGACCTCTAAACATTTTAAGTCCAATATGCATGAGCATATGTGTATTTCTTCGAAATTATATGTATGTGCAGACCACAAATTCTATTTGCAGGTGAAACGAAGGGACTAGATGGCAGGGTTCGATTATTTAATCGATTCAGAAATATTCAATGGTCCACGGGATATTGTTTTGTTTAACTTCCTGTAGATTCATCAAGCACCACGCCTGCCTTGAGACATATCATATAATATGATTCGACCTCTGCCAAACCCCTGTCTGATTTTTTTTTCCCTCCAAGACAATTTACATGAACCAGTCAAAAGGGATCCGTTGAGGAAGGTCGTTATTTCTACATCTGTATATAATAATACAGATGTAGAAACTTTCTTGCCTCATGCAAAATACGTTAGAAAATTATAAAATACTATTATGCGTGTTTTCCCTATGCTTGAATAAGAAAAAAAAAGAATATTTAAATAAAAGCGGTTCAATCAAACTCAAGTCACAGATTTTAATTATCCCCAGAGTAGAAAATTTTATACACTATTTTTCTTAAAGGAGGGAATTCCTTGATGCATAACACAGCAGGAAATTATTGCCCTCCTTCACCCCAAAAAAAAAGTGTAGGTACTTAATTATCCGAAGGGAAAGTAGAGAACAAAAAAATGTTTTTTCTCTTCGTTTTCTTAATGAAATCTAAATTTTACAAAATAAACCAATGGCTATTTTCTCTGTCTTAATTATTCCTATGCTGGTAGTTAACGAAGCGTGTCTGAGCGTTACTTTGGCGAACCATTTCTTTCTCATTCGGATAATTAATAATAGAAATTAATAACAAAACAAAATTCTGACACCGGATTAACATTAAATTGGAATTAATGAGATATAGACACTTATGGTTATCGTTATACTGTGTTGAAAGTGAGAATTACCGTCTCTCATATCGGTCGATACTAACTAATTGTTATTATAAACTTACAGCATAGCTTTAATCATAATAGCTTCAGGCTAATTGGATAGATAATTAAGGGTAAAGGTAATTACTAGCGTATACAGTATACGGCACTGGTACCCATGTCCCGTGCATCCGTGATGTACTTTGCTTATACTAGTCAATATGGCTTTAGGCTAAGACACGTTTATCAAGTATACATCACCCAATGACTGTCCAACAAAAATTCTCCAATTTCTGAATTTTCATATTCTATTGCTTAGGATATTCACCAATTAGGTTGGAATTTTTCATCAAATATCAACATTAATTTGTCATATGGGTTAACTCATCCCACTTCTGTCAATTTTTACTATTTTCAAAATAAATTTTAATGTTTCCATGGTGAATTTTACTATAATTTTATTAAAATCTGCTTCAGAGATAGTTAAATAGTAAAAATTGGAGCAGAAATTCTAATCTTGACATTAAATCAACAAATTTTACACAACAGTGCACCCAAGTAGCACGTACTATTGCTGTAATATTACTGTGATGTTACATGTAATATTCGTAATACTACAATGTAATATTACAGTAATATTTCAGTAATATTAAAATGTTCGCCTCAAGGTAATATTACAGGTAAGATTACAGTAATATTACAGGTAATATTACAGTAATATTACACATAAAATTACTGTAACATTACACGTAAAATTACTGTAACATTACTGTAATATTACTGTAACATTACTGTAATATTACTGTAACATTACTGTAATATTACTGTAACATTACTGTAATATTACTGTAACATTACTGTAATATTACAGTAATGTTACAAAAAAGTTCACAAAATTTTGTATAAGTGAAATTTTATGAACTTTTTATTATTACCGTGTAACATTGTTACTGTTACGCGGTTACAACTCCTAAGCAGAATTTTGTGTACTTTTTTGTAACATTACTGTAATATAATCTGTAATGTTACAGAAATATAACCTGTAATGTTACA
>JUFY01025080.1:0-12172 GCA_001855655.1 Leptopilina clavipes | reverse complement strand
TAAATAACAACAATTATTTGTTTAAACATTGTTAAATAATAGTTGTAACAAATTTAATTTAATAATATCTTATTTAATTTATTGATTTAATACTAAGTAATACCAATAAAAGCTGACAAAATTATAGAAATTTGCTTTTGTCTATTTTGGTCTTTTAATTGTTATAAACTAGAAATAATACATTGTTTAAACAAATGAAAAGTTCATCGTAACAATAGTAAAATACATTATTTATCCGTATCAATTAATAATAGTGAATAACCTTAATGATTTCACCTTTTTTTTAAAAATATAAAAATAAAACACTTGTCATTGTACATAAATTAACAATAGTTATAAATAAACAATAAGAAGTGTAAAACTAAATTTTTTATCTCTCATTACCATATCCTGCCCAGCTATTGAAACTCATAGTAAAACATAGTGTTTAATTTAATTATTGTTAATAAGTTATTATTATTAATATTATTAATGTTAATAAATTAAGTCAATTAATTTTTTGATTTTGTCTAATATTCTATCTAATAAATGTCATTAAATGTTTTAGCATGAGTAGTCACCTTCTATGTTTTTTGAGATGTTTTAAATTTTTATACTAGTGTCATTATAAAAATTTTTTTTAAGTTGTAAACTATTTAAAAAGATCTTAAAACTTCTATAAATAAGGTATAAAAAATAAAAAAAAAACATAAAATAAATAATTGTGTATACACAAAAATTATTATCTATTATTATAGTTATCTTGACATCAAGTATGTGTTTTGAATGTAGTTTGAATTGCGCGCGTCATTTTGTTAATTTACGCTGTTGTCCGCTAGATGTCGAGCATGTCATTTCTATTTTTCTGCAGACATTGAACCTCAACACATTAAATAGACGTTATTTCGTGGTTATTTTTTACGTGGTTAATCGTTGACGCGTATTTAATATACTTACTTTTATAATTATTTTCTGCTTTGTAAGTTTGTTTAGAATTTCAGTTTTTTCTAATATTCAGGATTAAAAATTCTTTTTAATTTTCCTAATTTTTCAAAATACTGAATATTCATTGCAGACACATTTCAATCAGTCCTTTTCAGGACTAACCTAAATAGTTTTATAAAACTATTTTCTTTTTTTATCATAAAATTTTTTCTTTATTTTTCTGATTAAAACTTCAGATAAATATTTCAATCAGTCCTTTTCAGGACTAAAATAAATAGTTTTTTACAACTATTTATTTTGGATACATTTCGAAGAAATAAGTTGTAAGCAAATGCAAATGAGCATTTGATTTTTAGTTTTGCTGCTCATTTGTTTTGCTAACTTATTCTTAATAATCTCAGAAAATTTTACAGCAGCCGTGTCTCAAAGAAAAAATTAAAATGAGTTCTTTAAAATCCAAAGTTCGGTCAGATAGATGTGCAAATCCTTTTCAAGTAGATGGGCACGTTGGTAAGGATTTACGAAAAATTTCAAAACTCATTTTAGAAGAGTTTTCTAATTTACACGAGAATGCGAAAATTTGTAAAACTTGTAGAACAAGGTTCTCAAAAAAATCTGTTTCGACTGATACATTAAACAATGTGATGAGTTCCGACTCTGGCAATTCAGATGTTGATGACAACGACTCCCCGAAGAAAAAATGTTACTCTAGACAGGATGAATTAGAAGAAATGTTAAATGGTCTTAAAGAAAAATATTCTAGTCTAGATATAAATGATCCACATCGTGTTATGATACTCACGATAGCTCCAGAGTGTTGGAGTGCTCGGAGAATAGCTCAAGAATTTGGCTCATCCAGAAGAATGGCCAAAAAAGCTAAACAACTCAGAAAATTAGAGGGTGTTTTAGCTATGCCAGCTTTAAAAACTGGAAAATGTTTACCAGATGCAACAAAAAAGAAAGTTGATGAATTTTATAAGAATGACATTAATAGTAGGATCATGCCTCATAAAAAGGAGTGTGTAAATGTCATTATTGATGGACGTAAAGAGAAAGTCCAAAAACGATTGTTGCTTTGCGATATAACGAGCCTACATAAGCAGTTTAAAGATGAAAATCCAGAGCATCCAATTGGATTTACAAAATTTGCAGAGCTTCGACCAATAAATTGTGTAATTGCAGGAGCAAATGGTACACATAATGTATGTGTTTGTACTATCCATCAAAACTTCAAAATGATGTTTGATGCGGAAAATATTACACGACTTATAAATGATCGGGAGCCTAGACTAACAGATTACAAAGACTGCTTTCAGTTAATTATTTGTAAAGAGACAAAAGATGCTTGTTACTTAAGAGAATGCGACCTATGTCCAAGCATCGATGTATTTTCTGATTATTTAGAGGAAATATTAACAGAAAGAGGTACTTCAGAAATTATTTTTAGTACATGGCAAAGTACCGACCGATGCACTTTAAAAAAAGAATGCCTTTCTACCCAAGATTTTTTGTTAGAAATGTGCAATCGTCTAGAAATTTTACTCCCTCACCATTTTATTGCAAAAAATCAGTCAAGATACATCTTCGAACTAAAAAAAAATTTACAACCAGACCGAGTTCTAGCTCAATCAGACTTTTCTGAAAACTTTGGTTACATTGCACAAGATGCAGCGCAAGCATTTCATTATAACAATGATCAATGCACTGTTCACCCGGTTGTCTTTTATTATGTTAAGAATAATGAAATTTTACACCAGAGTTCATCTTATTATCAGATAGCACATCTCATGATACGGCTGCTGTGCGAGTAATGCAAGAAATTTTAATTCCCGAAATAAAAAAAGTTGTTCCAAATGTAAAGAAAATTATATACGTTACCGACGGCGCAAAACAACATTATAAAAATAAATTCCAAATGATAAATCTAATTTATCATAAAGAAGATTTTGGAATTGAAGCGGAATGGCATTACTATGCAACAGCACATGGCAAAGGAGCATGCGACGGATTAGGTGCCATTCTAAAAAGAGAAGCTACGCGTGCAAGTCTTCAGGCCAAACCAACAGAATCCATCCTAAATTCAATAGATCTTTTTAACTGGGCCAAGGCAAAGTTTAAAGACATGAAGATATTTTATTACGACAAACAGAAACACAAAAAAACGCAAAAACATCTTGCAAAAAGATTTTCTACAGCACCTGATGTTAAAAAAATTCAAAGTTGCCATGCATTCTTCGTCCTTCCAAATAAAAAATTAGAAGTAATGCGATTTTCTGGTGCGACAATACCCACAAATATTGTGCAGTATTAAGATCTTAGAATACGACAATTCTGTCTAAAAACCTTCAAGTAACAAGTTTAATCCGAATACGATATACTTTTCAAATTTTTGTCCTCAATATAGGATCCTTCAGTTTGAAATTGTAAAAACCAACATTAGATTCTTTATTAGTGACCCTAAAAACCATCGAGTAAGAACTTTTAATCAAATACGATGAATTAAAAATTTTTAATCCGCCATAGTAGATCTGCTATTTTAAATTTCTAAAAGCCGACATCAGATTCATTGTCAGCGACCCCAAAAACCCCCGAGTAACAACTTTTAACCAAATTCAATGAATTAAATAAAATTTTGTCCGCCATATTGGATCCGCCATTTTGAATTTCTAAAAACCGACATCAGATTCGTCATCAGCGACCCCAAAAACCCCCGAGTAACAACTTTTAACCAAATTCAATGAATTAAATAAAATTTTGTCCGCCATATTGGATCCGCCATTTTGAATTTCAAAAAACAGACATCAGATTCGTAATCAGCGACCCCAAAAACCCCCGAGTAAAAAATTTAAACCAAATTCAATGAATTAAATAAAATTTTGTCCGCCATATTGGTTCCGCCATATTTAATTTCTAAAAACCGACATCAAATTGTTGTTATTGCTTATGAAATACAAAGCATATACCGTAGTGTTAATTTACCCGTCAATACATAGGTGATTTACATATTAAATCCCTTTTAATTAATACTTTTATGGCTCTTTTTCGAATTTAACCACATTTATAGGTTGTTTTGGAGCCGCCATCTTGGATTTTTTAAAAGGCCAAATTTTTTTCAAAAGTACTTATATATACCTATAATTTCTAGGTATAATCAATTTTTTTGAAAGCTTTTTATTTTGGCCATCGGGGTGGCCCGGTTGACGTGAAACGTCCCAAATATGTTCATTTACTATATGAGTTAGGTCAGGTTTCATTTACAACTTATTTACTTTTTGCTTCCTCACAGGAAGCTTTATAGTGGTGTCAATTTCCGAATTTCTTAGAATACATTATTTTGTCCAACGCCTGCAGTGAAATTGAACTATTGTACGATAGGCACCAGTGGAGAAAAGTAGTACTTTCCTCCACTGGTGGTTTGGCCAGTGGAGGAATGAGTCTAGGGTATAATATATGTTTATGTATAGATTATATACGTATATTTTATAGTGTATATTTTATATATGTGTATATTTTATATACGTGTATATATTATATGCGTGTATATTTTTTATACGTGTATATTTTATATGCGTGTATAAAATATACGTGTAATTTATATACGCATATTTTTTATACGTATATAAAATATACGTATAATTTATATACGTGTATATTTTATATGCGTGTATAAAATATACGTATAATTTATATACGCATATAAAATATACACGTATATAAATTATACGTATATTTTATATACGCATATTTTTTGTACGCATATAAAATATACACGTATATAAATTATACGTATATTTTATATACTATACTGCCTACTATCCCCACAGTGCCACTCATTCCTACAGTGACCAAGCGACTAGCATACTTTGTATCACCCTTACTGAAAAAGTCAACAAAACCATATGAAACAAATTTAATATTAATGAAATATTTTTTACAGTTGTTGGACAAAGTATCGTGTGCAATTCGTGGAGAACAGCGATTTTCGCTCGCTCGATTGCTGCGCTCGCTACGCTTGCGCAGCAAACTTCGAGCTCGCGAGAAATCGCCCTTGTTCTCCACTCGTTGCACAATATACTATTACTGTTGAAAGCGAAAAAATGGTAGTTTTATCAGTTGCATGGACAGGAACAGCTGCTAATCTTCTAAAAGGTTGACGAACGTCACATTCGAAGTTCAAATTTCCTATATCAATCAATGAAGATTTAACATGTAATATAAGCGGAATGTCAAAGCATGCTAAGCTTTTAAGAAGTGCTAAAATCATTATTTATGATGAAATTACAATGGCACCTAAGTACCTAGTGGGCCAAAATCCATGTTCGTTCCTAAAACATTCTTAAAACGTTTTTATAACGTTTCATGTTAGCAAAAAAATGTTCTAGAAAATTATTTGAACATCCGTGTTCTTAAAATGTTTTGGAACATCATTCGGCGGACATGAAACGTTATAAAAACGTTTTTAGAACGTTTTTGTAACGAACATGGTTTTTTGCCTACTGGGTATGCTTTACAAGCAATGGAATGTATGTTAAGAGATATTACAAAATGTAATAAACCGTTTAGAGGTAGGTATTTTGCTTTCAGGATATTTCAGACAAACTTTGCCAATTGTTCCACATGGTAGTCGCACTCATAATGTTGAGGTATGAGTAAAAAATAGTAAATTGTGTCAATACTTTGAAATTAGGTCTTTAAATGTTAACGTTAGATTAGGAAACATTGAGGTAGAGTTTTCAAATTGGTTATTGAACGTCGGCGATAGAAAACTTTAAAGTACGTTCGAAAAAGAAAATAATGTATTAGAAATTACACAGAATTTGATATCGAAAGGGAGTTTAATTGAAGAAATATACGGGTCATCGATAAATCCAAATAATGTGTCTGTTTATTCTTCTTGTATTCTTTCACTGACTAATGAACGCATTTTGTCAAAACTAGAAGAAGAAGATGTAATTTATTATAGTATTAATTCAGATGTCGATGATGATGATCCAAAAGATGTAAATAATATTATTCCAATAGAATTTTTAAAAAGTTTAACACCAGATGGTATGCCTCCTCATAAATTATTTATCATTGAAGATAGGATGTATTATTGAGGCTCCCGATCTTAAAAGGGCATACGCAGCATTGATAGTATATGACGCGTATGCCCTTTTAAGATCGGGAGCCTCAATTGTGCTCTTAAGAAATATGAATTTGGCTCAAGGATTATGTAATGGGACTCGATTAATTGTAATATCTTTATTGAAATACATAATTTCTGCAGAAATAATCACTGGGAAATTTAAAGATGAAATAGTTTTTATTCCTTGTATTGATCTATCTCCTTCACAAGATACAGGTATATGTCCCAATTACGAACAGTTTAATAACATCACAAGTTTCAAATCCAAATATAAATACATTTTTGACATAAAAAGATGTTTTTTTCTTTTGTGTCTATTTCTTAGAATCATGAAGTAATATAAAGAAATTTATACGCATATAAAATGTTGGAATAATTTTAGAAATTAATTAAAAATCAAAATATTGCACATGACCCAATTACTGAATAGTAAAAAAGCTATATGTCCCGATTACCGAGCCCCAATTACCGAACTGATGTCAAAACTGAATTTCAAAACCTAACCTACAAGATTCTTTTATTAAAGAAAAATCTTATTTGCCTTCTAATAAGTGGCATTATTATTTGTGTTTTTTAAATATTTATTTTTTAAATTTTAATTTATTTAATTATTAATTTTACTACTTTACGTTTAATATAAATTCAAAAGGTGTTTACATTTAAAATAATTTAACGTTGGTGATATTAGAAATTAATAAATTTATTATTAGAAAATATTTTAATTTTCAATTCAAAGAATTAACATTTTTTATCACATTTTGAGATTTGTATTTAAAATACAAAATTTTTAAAGATTATTTAAGAATTCTCTTCGCTCGCGTAGATCTTTTCGGTTTTTCCTTCGCTTTTTCTTGAACTATTTTTTATTTTTTATCGGATTTTTCACTTTGATTTTTTTAATACATGTATAAGCCGTTAAATAGAATCTTCTTATGATCCTTATAAATCTAGAACTTACACCTAACTTGTGCAACTTAGACCAGAGAAGATCATGATTTACAGATGGGAAGGCCCCTTTAAAATCCCCGAAAGTTGCATACACGACAGTTCTCGGTTTACTCAAATGAATTTGAATGATCGCATTAAGGGAAAAAAGGTTATGCAGACAGCTTCTTCCAACTCTAAAACCGGATTGCGATTCAGGGATCAGGTTCAGATCCGAAACCCAGGCTACTAACCTATTACACAAAATCTGAGTGAAAATCTTCGCTACAGAGTTAATCAATGTAATAGGTCTGTAGTTCATCGGATCTTCGACATCCCCCTTCTTATAAAGCATACAGGTAGACAATTTACCCCATTCTGAAGGTACAGATTTCGAGACCAAAATTTCATTAAAAAGGTGTTCCATATAAAGTAGCCAATTCTGAGGTAGCGTATTATTAAATTCGTAGCCAATTTCGTCAATTCCCGGGGCCTTTCCATTTTTACATTTTGACAGGCATAACACAATCTCGTACGTAGTGACACATCCATCTAAACAAGGGTGAGAAATATTTAAAAACGCAGTAGACGCTAAACCATAACATTCGGACTGAGGGAAACAGGTCTGAAGATGTTCTTGCCATACATCAAGGTCAAGGCGCGACAGCTGAGGGGAACGTGTTTTGAAAAGATTGACAGTCGTCCAAAATTGTTTTGGATTGCTGCAACAAGCTAATTTATCAATAAGGTCTTTATGGTAACAATGCTTTTTACTTTTTAAAAGATTTATCAACACTTTCTTTTCCCTTAACTAATCGCACCTCGACTCCGATGAAAATGCAACAGATCTTGCCCATTTCAGAGTCGAAGACACACGTTTTTTTGCCTCCTTACACTCGGAATCAAACCAAGGTTTCCGCATCACACGTCTGAAGGATGAATTCCTTCTCACCATATTCAAGTCTTTCGCAACACACATTATATTATGGGCTAAGGTGTTATTCAGGCCATCCACATCCTGGTCCAGATTAGCAACCCCCACTCTCCACGCCATCAAAGAAGCAAAAGCCTCAGCTGTATTTACATCAAATGACAATGTTTGACATTCATTTACCTCTGGTATAAAAGATAAAGTATTACATAAGTTAAAATATAGAGCAATCGGCAGATGATCGGAGAGGGTGGGCAGGTTTAAGACTCTAAGGTCACTGAATGCGGCCAAACCTTTGAAGGAACACCACACTTGATCTACAACACTCAGACCTTGTGTCCCAATAAAAGTGAAATTTGAGAACAGATGAACCCTAATATCTGGTTTAACAGACCACGATTCACATACTCCTAAGAAGTCCTTGGCTCCGAGATCCCCCAAGATGTCCAAGATATTCCTCAGATCATGCACATTCCAGAAAATGATCTTAGAAATTCCAGAATCCACGGTTACCAAATTAGGTTTCCTAGGAAGGGAGAGACCTAAAGGGCTAGTTGGGAATTGTTGCTATACTTCTGAGGAAGAGTCGGAATAGTCCAATACTCGGGCCTTTTTGGATAGATTTGATTCCAGGCTGCCAGATGTAGTAGAAGTGAAATATTTGAGTAGTGACTTAGACAGATGTGAGTCTTTGGTCTCTTGTGACGAATCCTTACGTGGGCGGCCCCTTTTCTTGCTAGTGTCATTCGGAGTACATTCTGACGTCTGGACTATAGGCGCAATAGGATATTCAGCATGGTTAAGAGATGCAAGAAGCAGATCCAACCCGTCGTGAGAGACTGAAGAACCATTGTACCAAGCTTTGTTACCCTTTAAAACCACATGCAAGCCTACATCCTTCAATTTGTGGATCTTTGAGATCAATTCTCGACGATTTGCTCGCTCCTCTTTCGTACGGTCGTTAGCAATAATAAGATTTAACTTCTTTATCTTGTTAACCTTTTCAAACACCTTCTTGACCCATCTAGGCGAAATAAATCTGATCAACACCGGTCTATTGCCCGAGATCTTGCCCAGACGGAAGATGTCATCAATAACTAGCTCTGTGAGAGATAGTCCCACCTTGTTAAAAATTTGTTGGACAGCAGAGATCACATCATTATTAATTAAAGTCGAGTCCTCTAATTTAAAGAGGATAATATTTTTCGCTCTTGATTGATATTCGAGATTTGCAAGAATCCTCTCTGCTCTAGACAATCTTTTTCCGCTTTCCTTTGTTGATGAAGCAAGCCATGCTACACGTTGGTTTGACTCATGTACTTCCGAGCGTAAATTGTTAACAGACTGTGTTAAACCTTCAATGGATGTCAACAGAGTGTTCCATCTCACTTCGTCAGACGAAAACATCTTTCGAAAATCAAAAAATAGACAAGTCACTAGAAGGTAAACAATGAAGACCAGCCTGTGTTAAACGTGAGGCTCTGCACTTATACTTCAAAATTCAATGAAATGACATACACTGATGTTCACACAATCCGAAGGATCCGTAAATGTAAATTTTACGGGTTATTGTATCAGAAATTTTGTCAGCAACTTGATTGGTATTATTCTCTTGTAAAATGCTCAAGTTCTCTGTAATCATACCTTCATTGTTACTCATATCAATAATAGCAACATTTTCATAAAAAAAATTTCCATGTTTTCGATATTTAAATCTAGAGCTTTTTTAGAGCTTTTTTACTAGAGCTTCTTCGTTATTTCTAACCTTAAAAAATAAAATATTATTTTCAGATTAAAGTAATAAATAAAAATTAATAAAAAATAATAAATAAAATAAAAAATAAAAATTAGGTAAAAATAAATTAAGAAAGAAATAAATAAATAATAAATATATTTTCTAAAGTGATTTCAGGTTCTTTGATCGTTTCAGACATTTGCATTACTTTTTTTCAGACAATAAAAAGATTTTTATCTTTAACATTCCCATTCCATGAAATCAAATTCTTATTTTCTTTGAACTTTTACAATGTTTCTGAGTTTATCAATTCTTCAAGAAGTTTCAACAGATGATTTTTATTAACATTCGAATTATCGGCCGATAATAACGAGTTTTTTTCAGAAAACAAATTTTTCAGTTTCAATATTTTATTGAAATGCACTGCTTTAACTTCAAAAGGATGCATTGGTTGTAAGATATGCGTTGTGTGTGGCAATAAGGTAATTAATTCAATTCAATTTGATGAACAAAAATCACTCAAAGGTTTAATCATATGTGAAACATGTCCATCCAGGTATAAAATCACTGGCTATTCAATTTGTTTTTCAATAAGCCAAGGGTTGAAAATGTTAGCTAAGTGTTCAAAAAAACTTTCACTCGTCATCCAACCATTATCAGATCGACCGAGACCCCAATCCTTAGACATTTTTTCGCAAATTAATTCAGGTACTCTTTTATAAGAAAACATTACCGTCGATGGAGATATCGGACCTGCAGCGTTGGTTGTAATTAAAACCGTTAAATTTTCTTTTTCCTTGCTATCCACCACATTATAAACATATTTTTCTCCTTTAGCTACTAAGACTTTTTTTTCTTTAATATTCAGTTGCAGGTCAGTTTCATCGCAATTGAAAATTCTCGAAGGATCAATGTTCAAGAGATTTTTTTTCCTTAAATAATCTTCGACTTCTTTGAACCAACTCCGTACAGACTCTTCACTTATGCTTGCTCGAAGGAGACTTACATTTTCGGCTATTCTTTAGCTTAAACTTTAATGACGTCGAAAAATGCTTCAAACCAATGCCAGCCTGGTTTGTTATCAGTAAATGGTGTAACTTGTTTTTGTTGTTTTAGTAACATTTGAATGCTATTTAATAACATATCTTTGGTGACTGGAAAACCTCGATAGAATTCATTCAAAATCCATTGAACTAAATCGTTTTCTTTTTTTGATGTCAAAACTGTGGCTGGTCCAGGACTTTTATTGGCATGAATTCCTTGTTTTTTATTATGTAAGGTAGTTCTCAGAATATTGTATTTTCGACTTATTTGGTTAAGAGGATGGCCAGCTTGAACTTCTAATACAGCTTCTTGTAAAGTTTCTTCATTTTGTATATATATAAACAGATACAAAGAAAGAAATACTATTAATTTTTTAAATTATATATAAACTATTTGGAAAATTTAAATAAATAATTATCAATTTGTTCAAAAATTAAAACACAAAATAACCTACCTTTGTTTATAAACATGCACATAACCTCAAATAACTGACTAAAATATCAAATGAACATCTTGAAGTTGCTGCGCTCGTGTCGGTAATCAGGACGTATGTGTAAACTCAGACCCAATAACAGAAGCTCAGTAATTGGACAACACGTAAAATTATGTACCAGTTCATGGAATCCTAATTTACTTAAAAATTTAATAGTTTAATTAAATATATTAATTTTTTAACTGCAATTTACAATATTTATAATATTATAAAAATATTTTCATTTGAGAAAAAGGAAGTCTAATTAAAAAAACTTATATGTTAAAACTGCAGTTTCTTAGCTATTTTCGTAAGAAAACAACTGAATTTTTTCTAAATCATGACAAAAATTTTTCAATAATTTATTTAACAGACAAATATACTTTTAAGATATATTAAAAATTACTCGTTATATTAATGAAATATCAAATAATACAATAAAAATATTATATTATTTATTAATTGTCGCAATATTCTACTGAGTAAGAAAATAATTCAAAGTTCGGAAATCGGGACACCCTCGGTAATTGGGACATTTACCCTATATTACTACCGGATAGGACAATAATTCCCTCAAGTTTCATTTTGATTTGAGAAATTGAAAATCTAGAATTTACTATTTTCACATTGCAATCACCGGAAATAAGGGGACCTTTTGTATTTTTTACTACTTTCTGCACTAATCCGACAAATATTCACCAAATTAGTAAATTTTTATACTATCTCATACAATATTTCCAAACAACTGTAGTAAACTTAGAAACCCAGGTGAAAATGATTAGTACGAATTTCGTTCGGAATTCGTGCAGATTTGACTCGAAATTTCGATTGGATTTCGTGCGGCGTTTTGAAACACTATTTCGTTTAGTATTTTGAGCGAATTGCGTACGAAAAGTGGATGGAAATTTGTTTTTGAAATTTCGTACGAAAATTCGAATGGAATACAAATTTTTTTATCGTCATGAACCATTTTTCTGTACGAAGTTTCGTACGAATTTCGTACGAAATGTAATT
>JUFY01025067.1:3254-17577 GCA_001855655.1 Leptopilina clavipes | reverse complement strand
CTGTAATCCTTACTAGATATAAATAATTTTGTATAGTTCATGAACTGTTATTATTTACATAATAAACACCTCCTACAAAAAGTGAAAAACTCACAAGAAAATCGTCGAAAACAGTTTTTTTCGTAAAACAGATAAAAAAATTTTTTTTATAGCTTAATGCTTTTGTAAACAAGAAACTATCGTCTCGATGCAGTGTTATGTGAAACATGATCGCGATTGGTTAATTCGTTTGTTAATTAGGGCCGGTACCCCGTCTTGCCCCACTCTCCCCTAAGTAGTATAAGTGAGTCATTAGTCAGGCATAGGTTTTGTTTTCAAACAATTTTGAATATCAGTAAGTAGTATAAGTCAGTCATTAGTCAGGCATAAGTTTTGTTTTCAAACAATTTTGAATATCAGTAAGTAATATAAGTCAGTCATTAGTCAGGCATAATTTTTTATTTTCAAACAATTTTGAATATCAGTAAGTAGTATAAGTCAGTCATTAGACAGGCATAAATTTTAAATAATTGAAATATCCGTCTTGCTATTCAAAAAATTATTCACAGTCACTAAAAGTGTTTAAAAATCAAGCAAATTTGAATATCAGTAGTGTAAATCAGTCTTTAGTCAGACAAAATAGTTTAAATACGGTTTATCTTCGTATCAGTAGTAGTAGTAGTTCGGTTTAGTCAGACAAAATGATCAGATTTAAGCAATTTTGGATTTCAGTAGTGTAAATCAGTCTTCAGTCAGGCACAATGACTAGAAGTCTTTGTCTCAGTGATAGGAGTCAATTTATGTCAGACAAAACAGTCAATGAAAAACAATTTTTAATTTCAGTAGTCCAAGTCAGTCTTCAGTCAGACATATTAGATATAAAAAAAAACTTATATTCGTCGCAGGAAAGAAGGTCAATTTGAAGCAGTTTTTAATTTCAGTAGTATAAATCAATTTTAGTCATTAATAAAACTTACGAATAATTGTAATTTACTGTCAGTAGTATAAGTCGATCATGGTCAGATAAAATCGTTTCAATTTCTTGTAATTTTTCTATCAGTAGTAAAAGTCATTTTTAGTCGGACAAAATACTTCTAAATACTGGAAAAAAATTAATCGCAGTAGTATAAATCAAATTTTGGTCAGGCAAAATCGTTTCGAATTCTTGTAAGTGTCCGTCAGTAGTATAAGTCAATTATAGTCAGACAAAATACTCAAAAATTCTTATAACTCAATCTCAGTAGTATAAGTCAATTATAGTCAGACAAAATACTCCAAAATCATTATAACTCAATCTCAGTAGTATAAGTCAATCATTAGTCAGACATAATCTCTCATAATCTTCCTATGGAATTTTATCGACATCTCGATAACTAAAATTACAATAGAAGAAAGAAAGAACAAAAAGAAAAAAAATTCGAAAATACGAAAAACGTTATTTTTCTTTTTTGTTTCTTATTATCGCAGTGGAAAATGGAAGGTCGTTTTGAAAAAGTTTCTAAACAGTCTCTCATTAGCCCCACTGGACATTTTCACACAAAGTGAAAAGTCAGGGTGGCGAGAGAGAAAGAGAGAGAGAGAAGCCTGGAAGCAAAGAAGTAGACCGGACATTATATACTTTGTAAGCTAAGTACCGTAAGAAGAAAGGGGTTGAGGGGGGGTATTCACAATTACTAATTACTAAACAATGACGAGGTGCACAAGAAGTCGAGTCTTCCGGTGTAAAAAAGAAGAAGGAGAAAAAAAAGTTTAATTTGCGGTTTCGCGACCTTAAAGGGAACTTAACACGATCTTCATCTTTTACTTAACCGACATATTACCCTGGGGCTATTCTCGTCTTTTTTCCCTTATTTTTTTTTCTTCAGCTTCCCTTTCACACTTTTTTCGACCATCTACGTTGCTATCTTTTAAACTAATTTGATTAACCCACTCTATATAGTCTCTTATACTTTGTGTGTATTCAAATTACCACGGAAATTTACTTTTAAGGGAAGGAAATCGTGTTTTTTTTTGCTTCCTGTACAGTCGGAGTAAAAAAAAATTTGTTTTATTTTTTGTTTCTCATTCCTGAGTTTATAAATAAATGATAAATAATTTTCAACTATAATAAATAAAATTAAAATATTTTTTACTATAATAAAAAAAACTGTTAATTATACTTTTTACTATATTAATAAAATATTAAATTATTTTTTTCTATAGTAAAGTAAATATTAAAAAATAGAATATTAAATTAAATATTAAAATATAAAAATAAAAAATAGGTTTATAGAAAATTTATTTCCCAATTCAAAAAAAAAAAAAAGAAAACAGTTTGAAGATTATTTTTTCCGAAAGATTGAGAAATAAAAAATAATATTTTTGAATGAAAAATTTCCTTTATCCGCAATTAAAAAAAATAAAATTCTTTTTTTAATAGTCAATCGAAATCAAATTGTTCCAATAGCAATGAAATCTTTTGAAAATCAATAAAAGCTTTTGCCAGTTGAATCCCTTTTTTTAACAGGAAAAGGTTCACTGGATTTTACCCAATTTTTGGAGAACAATATTAAAAAAAATCGACAATACGAGAATAAATAAAAAACAAAAAAAAATGTAATGAACTTTACAAAAAAAAAAATTCAGTACAAGTGAATAAAATTCCGATTGCCGTATAAAAAATTTTTCAAATCCAGTAAATACTATTTTTACCCCTTTTGAAAATTTGTTAGAAATTTAATAATTTATTCTTTTAGTTTCTATTTTGCAAAACTTTTCATTTAGCTGAATTTCTAATTAGCTTAGTATTTAATTAGGCGAATGTGTATTTAGTTATTTACCAAAATTTTTATTTGGTTGAATTTCTATTTTCTATTTCTATTTTTTAAATTTCTATTTTGCAAACTTTCTATTTTGCAAACTGTCTATTTAGCTAAATTTGTATTTAGCGTAATATTGATTTAGCAAAATTTGTATTTAACAAAATTTTCATTAAGCTGAATTTCTATTTAGCGTAGTATTTATTTAGCAAAATTTGTATTTAACAAAATTTTCATTAAGCTGAATTTCTATTTAGCGTAGTATTTATTTAGCCGAATGTCCATTTAGCAAAATTTTCACTTGGAAACCTTTATCTTCAAAGTGACTGTATTTTTTTTTTTTAATAAAAAAATATTTCCCTCGTATTTAATAAAGAAAAGGTGGGAAAAAAAAGAAGAAGAAGAAATTAGTGACAAGTTTTTGATAAAAACTAAAGTTGAAAAAGGTCCGACAGAAGCCAGTTTTTAGTTTGGCGACTCGTTTCTTTTTCATACGTGCGTATCACACGCCTGCTTGTGTGTGTGGTCATGAACATTTGAAACCGGAGGCACCAATTCTCATTGCAGGTTTTTCGCGACGGTACGAAACTTTTTCCAGGTGAGAAAGAAAAAAAAAAGTGAAAATAAATAAGCAAGTAAATAGTCGGCGGCATCGCGACGTTTCAGTTTCTCCCTTATTTTTCACAAAGTGCAAAGAGAAAGTTTGTGCTTTCTGCGGAAAATTGGACGAGAAAATGTTACATATATATATATGTTAGCTGGAAGGTACGAAAACTTTTGGAAAGTGTGTGCACACCTCGCCTGAGAGTTTCGAGTACTCTCTCTCTCTCTCTCTCGCTCTTTCGCCAAGTTGGGCTTGTCTACCCATGACGCACGTCAAGCAAAAGGCAAATATCTATAAAGTACTTGATATATTACTTGCGCCTTGGTAATACAACCTGTGGTACGTCAGAAGTCTGCACAAGCTGTTGCATCTGATTATGATCGATATTTGACAATTTTCGAGATCACTTCACATTGAATTATTAAAAAAAAAAAAACTTTTTCTATTTCAAATACGGATTATCCAACTGAATTTTATTTAACTGAATATTCATTTGGCAAAACTTTTATTCAGCTGAATATTTCGAATTTTTATTTAGTCGAATATTCATTTAGCTGAATTTTTATTTCACTGAATTTCAGTTTAGCAAAAGTTTCATTTAGCTGAATTTTTATGAGACTGAATTTTAGTTTAACAAAGATTTTATTTAGCTGAATTTTTATTAGACTGAATTTCAGTTTAGCAAAGGTTTCATGTCGCAAAATTTTTATTTGACTGAATTTTAATTTAGCTGAATTGTTATTTATCTGAATTTTCGTTTAGCAAGGGTTTCATTTAGCTGAATTTTTAATTGACTGAATTTTCATTTAGCAAAACATTCATTCAGCTTAATTTTTATTAGACTAAATTTTAGTTTAACAATGATTTTATTTAGCTGAATTTTTATTAGACTGAATTTCAGTTTAGCAAGGGTTTCATTTAGCTGTATTTTTAATTTAATTTTTATTTGATTGAATTTTCATTTAGCAAAGGTTTCATTTAGCTAAATTTTTATTTAACTGAATTTTAATTTAGCTGAATTTTTATTTGACTGAATTTTAATTCAGCAAAGGTTTTAATAATAATATTTTAATAATATTTAAATTTAACTCCTGCTTAATGAAATATTATTAAATAGAAATTCAGCTAAATGGAAATTTTGCTAAACAGAAATTCGGCTAAGTATAAATATTTTACTAAATATACAAATTTTCTTAAATAAAAAACATACAAAAAGAAATTGTATTAAACAAAAATTCTGCAAAATAGAAACCCGGCTAAATGAATATCCCGCTAAATAAAAATTCCCTCAAGAAAAATTTTTGTAAATGATGATACATATATATCTCTTCCTCTCTCAAGGATAAAACTATTTTAATTTGCGGATACTAAAGCTCTTTATAATCACAGGATACTTTATTCAGAGAATGAAGCTTTCTTTGTGCGTTAAAAAGATTTCTTTCCTCCATTTTCTCTTTTTTTTATATTAATATTATTTATATATATATCAATTTTTTTTTAATAATTTCTTCTTAGGAATATTGAACTAATTCGTTATAAAGAAAAAAAAATGGGTGGGGGAGGAGATTGTTGTTTGCTGCTGCTTTTTTTGCCAGTGAAATAAGAGAAGTTGTTTCTTGAAAACTCGATAGCCTTAGACTGTGAGCAAAACTAAAAGCATGTTTCGAACTTTACAAACTTGATTGACCTAAACAACAATGGCGAAACTCTCTGAGATAGATTCCCGCAACAGGGATTTGTCCATAAATTATAACGCAACCTTAATTATAATGGAGTTTTGGGGCCGAACGCTCTATTCAAAATTAACTCCCTTTAACCAACAAAGAAAATAAAATGAAAATTGCACAATTAACTATCCAATCTTCATTATTTTCTCTATTCTCTGTGTTTTTTTTTAATACCCTTACCTCCACCATCGTTTTGTTTCAGTTTCATTCTATTTTGAAAATTTAATTAAATATTCATAAATAAATGTGATAAATTAAATATATAATTATTAATTATTAATAATAATTAATAGTAATAAATAAATTATATAATTGACAATTAATTAAATCAATTAAATATACAATTATAACATAATATTTCATATTAATATATATTATATATTATTCATATTTATTGTATTTAATTAAATAAATAAATTTTACAATCATATATTTATTTATTTTCAAATATATAATTATCAAGAATTAATAATAATAATAAATAAAGTATATAATTGTGACACAATAATATATTTATATATTATAATTATATATTGTTAATAATTAATTAATTTATTTAAATAAATAAATTCTATATAAATAAACAAATTTACCATTTATTTATTTTTAAAATTTTAGTTTGTAATAATTTTTTGGTGAAAATTGAAAATTGTAATAATTATTAAAATAATAATTAATAATAATTATTTCCCTCTTTCCCCCCTCCCAAAGGAAATAATTGAGATAGAAATTTTGTTTGTGCGAAAAACTATAAAAACTATAATAAATATAGAAAAGAAAAATAAATGATACTGACGTTCGTCGGGTTGGCGATGATGTTTGTGGGACTACTGACCGCGTTGTTGTGGGCCTGATCAGTCTTGAGCTCCCGATGATTGCTGAATTGGACATAAACTGCCCGTCCTCTCAATTGCGCAACCGAGGAACCATAAAATGTAACCATTGTGGCTGCAGATACCTCATCTGCCATTTCCAGGAAGGCCTAAAACAAACAAAACAAAATTCAAAGGTTAGAAAATAATTTTTAATGGAAAAATTTTTATATTTTTGTAACTAATTGGTAATTGAATTGTTACCATAAATTGGGAGATTTTTTATGGTTGTGACTACCTTGGGTCATAACTATCATACATCAATGGTTGTAACTATCAAGAGTTGTTATTACCATTGTTTGTAACTATCAAAAGTTACAACTACCATTTTTTGTAACTATCGAAAGTTACAACTACCATTTTTTGTAAATATCGAAAGTTACAACTACCATTATTCGTAACTATTGAAAGTTACAACTACCATTGTTTGTAACTACGAAAAGTTACAACTACCATTGTTTGTAACTACGAAAAGTTAAAACTACCATTGTTTGTAAATACCAAAAGTTACAACTACCATTGTTTGTAAATAGTAAAAGTTACAACTACCATTGATTCTAAATACCAAAAGTTACAACTACCATTGTTTGTAAATACCAAAGGTTACAACTATCATTGTTTGTAACTACCATTGTTCGTAACTATCGAAAGTTACAACTACCATTGTTTTTACTACCAAAAGTTACAACTACCATTTTTTGTAACTACCAAAAGTTACAACTACCATTGTTCGTAACTACCAAAATTTACAACTACCATTGTTTGTAAATACCAAAAGTTACAACTACCATTGTTCGCAACTACCAAAAGTTACAACTACCATTGTTTGCAATATACAAAATGTTAACATTTAATAATTATAACTACCATCAATTGGTAACATTTAATGTTTGTAACTACCAGTGATTCTAAAATATCCAATTTTCGCCACCCTTATTTATTATTTTATTTTTCTTTTTCTATTTTTCGTTCTCCTTAATTATAAATGATACAATTAAACAATAAAATAGTCGCCTCCGTATTGAATGAGAAGTAATTTAGAGTTTGAATATTTTTTTGAATTCTTTCTTTCGATGAGTTCGAATGAGTTTTGAGTAAAGCAGCTTTTATCCTAGTTTCGAATGAATTAGTCTAGATGGAATTAATTAATTGCCAGAAGACATTTTGTGCCTCAGCGGGGAATCAAACACGGATTTTCTGTGTCTCTGGGGAAACCAATTTTCTCTCGCAAAAAGAAAAAAAAAAATTCGCCACTTTTTTTTATCGCTGTTAATTATCGAAATTAATTTCGAATCGTAGAAAATTAAATTAGAAATGTTAATTTTGGGGAAAAATTTAATTCAATTTTAATAAAAAAAAAAAAAACAGAATATTATTTTCTGTTAAATTTGACTTTAAAGATAAAACAAAAAGATAAAGTGGGGGAATTTTTTCAGAATATAAAAATTTCTAATTGAGTGGTAATTTACTTTTCTTCTTTATTTTATTATTATTTTTTTTTATGACAAACGTTAACCTGGTTTGCTAATTCTCGTCAACACTTCATATTCACCGTCAACAGTTGCCGTAAAGTGTGAAACAACACTTCGCTGTCATGTTATATTTATAACGTAATTCACTCATTAGTGCTCCTTTCATTTAGAACAAGTTTTAAACTGTGATGTAATTTTCTTTTTCACCTCCAAAAACCCTCTGCAGTTGTTATAATCTAATTTTACCAAAAATTGAATTAATCCCGAAAAAGAGATTCAATCAGAACGGAATTACAACTTTTTTAATTCTTTAATTTCCATCTCTTTTTATTTTTTTAATAATCTCGATTTATTGCGAAAGTTCAAATTTTTCCTTTCCCGACTTGAGATAATTTCAAAATTTTTTACAGTTGCAATTAAAGGTTGTTACAATTATTTATATTTACAATTACAATTATTGCTAGGAAAAATTGTTTATAGTAACAATTATTTATACTTCAAATTACTGTAGGTTAAAATTATTTATAACAATCATTATTTATCATTACGACTATAAACATTGGTTGTAAAAATTAATTTTAACAATTATTTATATTTACAATTAATGGTAGTTACAATTATTAATAGTGAAAATTATTAATAGTGAAAATTATTAATAGTGAAAATTATTAATAGTTAAAATTATTAATAGTTAAAATTATTAATAGTTATAATTATTAATAGTTAAAATTATTAATAGTAAAAATTATTAATAGTTAAAATTATTTACATTTTCAATTATTTGTTATTTCGAATTAATCATAATTAAAAAAATACAAAACAATTGAAGTAAATAAAAAGGTATTTTTTTTCAAGAGAATAATTATTTTTTCGCAAGTTGTCTACGAGTGTGAATTTGATAAAGGACCGGATATGTCGTGTTATTTTGATATTTAGCCAGTGTGGGACATCTTTATTTGGTAGTTGGAAGCCGTTGGGGAAGCTGGAGAGTAAACGAGAAAGTAGGAAATTATGCAGATTAATTAAGGAATGGCAAAGCACTGCCTCACAAAGAACAAGAGGGCGAACGAGTATGGGAGTCTAGGGATGCAGTAATGAAGATAGAAATAGACTCACTAGAAGAGGTACCCAGTCTTTAGGAGACAGTTAATCTCGAATATAAATATGTGTAAACACTGCAGGAAATTGCAAGATTAACCTTCCTTCGTTATTTCATTATTCAACAATCTCCTTTGTTTTTTTTACCACTACCCCCAAAAAAATAATTTTCTTCATTAAAAATACTCTGAATAAAAATCTTCTTTAATTCAATTTCGAAAAAAATTATTCTCTCCTTAAAATTAATTTTCTTTTCAATTTAAAAAAAAATTATTCTCTCCTTGAAGTTAATTTTCTTTTTAATTTAAAAAAAAATTAATAAATTAATTTAAGAAAAAAATTTTTAATTGATAATTTTTTCTTCCATGAAAATGATAAATAATTTTTCTAAGTAAATAATTGTTATCATCATTATCATCATCATCATTGTCATCTCTTGATTGAATAGCAGAAATTATCAGAGTATATTTTGTTTCAATTAATTACTAACTTAAATTATATTGAACTAAATTGAATGCATCTATATAATTAATTAGTTTGCATAATTAATTAAATTAGAACTTAATATCACATGAGACATAATTGCATCATAATCAGAAAGTTTAATATCAACTTTTAATGAAATAAATTATATTGTAAATAAAATAAATATTTAACTAATCAATTCAATATTTATAAAAGTTAATATTTAACTGATTAATTAATTATTCGGAAAAATTAATATTTAACTGATGAATTAATTTTTAAGAAAAGTTAATATTTAACTGAAAAATTTATTATTCAGAATATTTAATATTCAGACAGTGAATTAAATATTCACGAAAGAATATTTAACTAATCACTTCAACTAATTAACTTTTAACATATAATTAATTATTGAAATTAATTTTTGATAAAATCAAAGAGTAAAAATTAATTACTTTTCATCAGAATTACCTTTTTGATACAATTAAATCAAAAGTATAATTAATGAACCATTATTATTAAAATTAATATAAATGGTTTTGTTTTTTTTATAATAAACTAAAAAAATTACTAAAAAAACTAAAAAACTAAAAAAAAAATAAAAAAACAAAAAAGAAAAAAATAAATATAGGAAATTGAGCTAATAATCTGGATTTAGTTAACCAGATTAAAAGTTAAATCATCCCATTTCAGTTAATTTACTTTAAGGGTATAAAATTAAATATTTACGTAATTAGGAAAACAAATATTTGCTTTCAAAAAAAGAAAAAAGAAACTTTTTAAAAAAAAGAGACGAAAGAATGGAAACAGGAAAATGTAAAATTTTTTACATTTTCTGAAGACAGAGAGAGAGGGAGAGAGAGGGAGAGAGTTTGTGATGGAATATCTGAAAGTTGTGTCATGTAAACACAAGACCGAGAAAACGGGAGAGTGAAAAGGAGGTTGAAGAGAGGACGGATGAAGATTCCGGGCAAACTTATACACTTGAGAATTTCATTTTAATTACATCAAGTCGATGTAATCAACGGAGAAGCTTTAAAAACCTCAAGTAAAATTCTCTCATTCAAATTGTGAAAACTAAAAACGAGAGCTTATTGATTTATATTTTTTTTTTCAAAAATATTTTTCCGAGAAAAAATTGGGCGAAACTTTATTATTTTTTACTCGAGGATTAATTTATCTTTAATGCGAAAAGTTTTCCATTTTTTTTTCACATTCGAATATTATTCGCTAGGAAAAAAAATCATGTCATTAAAATAAATTTTGTATAGTTGAGTAAATACCTTTTTCTTTTTGAAAATTATGATGTTCTTTTATAGAAAGAAATAATAAAAATATCTGCAAATAATAAAAATATCTGCAAAAATTAATAACAACTTTTTTAAATGATTGGAAAATAATTATTAAATCGAGAGCAATAAATAATAAACCGCAAATTCATTAATCAATTTCCCGCGTCTTGGAATTCGTTTTCAAATCAATGGATACGACACTTAATAAAGTGAAAATGCTGCATTGGCATGGAAGAAAGGATTTCTTGCACGAATCAATATTACTTAAATCTCGACGGAGTGGGGGGGGGGAGGGAGGAGGATGTTTTCAATTGATAGGGTTGCAAGTTGGTCGCAGTTGAAATAAGAGGGATGAGGAAAAAAATAAGAAAAAAAGTAACGAGAAAAACGACTCAAGTGGGATGGATGAACAACGCAGATGCTTGGCAATATCTCTCTGAAATTATATCGAGCTTAGTCGTTTATTACCAGTAACTGAAGACCATTACAAAAGGAAATGCATCCAGTGAAGAAACGATGGAATGGGACTTAATCTTGAAAAATTGTTATATATCCATTCAATCCATTCCCAATAACAGTGAATTTATTACATATATAAAACCGATTTTTATTTTCTCTTCATATTTATATATATATCTTAATGTTACGTTGTAAATTAATTTTTTTTCGGCAAAAAATTAGTAAAAAAAAAGCAAAAAAAAGCAAAAGGAAGAAAATTTTAATTTTTGAAGCTACCAACCATAGAAACTACCAACCATTGAAGCTTTAACCATAGAAATAAGCAACCATAGAAACTACCAACCATTGAAGCTTTAACCATAGAAATAAGCAACCATAGAAACTACCAACCATTGAAGCTTCAATCGTTGAAACTACAAACCGTAGAAATTTTCAAAAAAAAAGAAACAAGGAACCATAGAAACTACCAACCATTGAAGCTTTAACCATAGAAATAAGCAACCATAGAAACTACCAACCATTGAAGCTTCAATCGTTAAAACTACAAACCATAGAATTAAAAAAAAAGAAACAAGGAACCATAGAAACTACCAACCATTAAAGTTATAATCATAGAAATAAGCAACCATAGAAACTACCAACTATTGAGGCTTTAATCGATGAAACTACAAACCATAGAAATTTTCAAAAAAAAGAAACAAGGAACCATAGAAACTACCAACCATTGAAGCTTTAACCATAGAAATAAGCAACCATAGAAACTACCAACCATTGAAGCTTTAACCATAGAAATAAGCAACCATAAAAACTACCAACCACTGAAGCTTTAACCATAGAAATAAGCAACCATAGAAACTACCAACCATTGAAGCTTCAATCTTTGAAACTACAAACCATAGAAACTATCAACCATTGAAGCTTTAATCAATAAACCTGAAACTATTAACCATTGAAGCTACCAATCATTAATATTACCAACCATTGGAACTAAAGAATATTGAAACTATTAACCATTGGAGACACCAATCAATAAAACTACCAACCATTTAGGCTTTAAATCAACGAAACTACAAACTATTGAAACTATTAACCAACGTTGCTATTAACCATTGAAACTACCAATCATTAAATATTCCAATTGTTAAAACAGGAAATTACTAAAATTATTGAAACTACAAATGATTATGATTAGTAACTAATATTAAAAGCCAACAATTGTTGAAAGTAATAATGGTAGTAGCTGAAAATGGTTAAAGTTACTAATGATAGAAGCTACTAATAGAAGCTACTAATAGAAGCTACTTTTGGTTGAAACCGATAATGGTTGACGCTACCAATAATGTTAACTACAAAAATGGTATTTAATTTGCAATAGAAACTACTAATTACGAATTAAGCTACTAATTGTAGAAACTACTAATGGTAAAAGCCACTAATGGTATAGAGTTTGATAGTAATTAGCAATAAGAAACCTTTCTCAATGTCAAATGAAAATGAATGAATTAAAATCTAAAAAAATTGATTTAATATCGAAAGGAACAATTAACCCTTCGGGGAATATTTTATAAGTAACTAAAAGGATTGCATTATCCTTTATTATTTCATAATTCTTTTGAATTCAACTTTTCATTGAATGTGACATTACGAAGAAGAAGAAAAAATGAAGAAAAAGAAAAAAACCTTTATGTCTCTGTTGCATCACCTCTTGTTATTGCATTCTCTTTTTCCTTTGAGCATTTCTTCATTTTTTATCATTCCTTTAATTAAACCATACCTTCCCAGAAAACTCATTTCCGCTTATCAATTTTTTTTAACCCCCCGCCTTCCTTCTCTCTCTCACTCTGCTCCCTTTATTAGTATTCCCTTTTTTCCACAGCTAATTTCACTTTCCTTTTTTCCCTTTCAAACGCCATTTCATCTATTCTCACCTTTCATCTCATTATTCCTCAAAGCCATATATATATATATAGATAAAGTTATAATATGTACCTAATAATCAAAATATTCCGCCATTATTACTTTCTTTATGGGAATCAAATAATCCAGGTGGAATTTTTAATTATTTTCCAAAGATTAATTGCAAAGAGAAAAAAGTGTAAATATTTTTCTGCAAGAGTAGAATTCTTTTTCTTTCTTGAATCGAGGATTACAATTGGGAAAATACTCATTAAGTTTTCATATATATAGAGAGAGAGATTTGGAAGCTGACATGCACAAGTGAAACTATATTCACTATATGAATCTCTACGTTCCCCTTGGTCCTCAGATGAATAGATAAATCGTTGAATAATGTGTCGCCCAATGGACGAAATGCCATTGCGCACTATATATATGTCTACATTGGAGTTAATGCTATTACTACATTTGTGTTGTTTCCTCGTAATGAGGCATACACACGTACAAATCTGAAAATTACGTTCACTGTGTTTATCCCTCATTTCACTATACATCCTATTAAACGCATGTCGGAATCCCAAATACTATTAAATTCTACCAAAATTGTACTTGAATTATAAAGGCCTAATTCGACAGTTGTTCAAAGATCGAAAAGCTCAAATCAAACGACAAATTGTCATTGAAAACGTTCTCCGAAAAAGATTTATTTCTATTTTATAAATTATTTCGAATTTTTTTTGTTCTAAATTAATGGTCGTTTCCATTTTTCATTACTTCCAATTAATCAGCGTTTCACTCAATAGTAGCTTCAACTAATTTTAATTCCAATTAATTGTAGTCTCAATAATAAAATTATAGTTCCAGTCAATGTAGTTTAAATTAATTTTAATTTCAATTAATTGTAGTTTAAATTAATGATAGTTCTTATTAATCAGCGTTTGACTCAATAGTAGGGGAGACCGGGGCGTAAAAGCTAAGGGGCGTAATAAATAATTGTAATTTATTTAAAAGTCCTAAGTCGAAATAATTTCACTCCCCACTCAAGTTAATGTACTTGGTGTACTGCAAGTTTGTAGCAAGTTTCATTGATATTCATTCACAATTGTAGAAAATATAGTAGAAAAACTAATTTTGACACACTAAAGTAAATTTTAAACATTTTCATTATTTGTTATATTTTTTTTAAAAATAACTTTAAAAAATCAATCAATATCACGTTTTGAGCTCGAAACATTTATTTTTAAGGGACAATAGGAGATTTTTGATTATCACTTACTGTATTGATAAAAAATATCAAAATATTCGACAAGTACTCCCGGGACGTAATGGCTAGTATTGCCAGGGGCGTGATGGCTAGTGCATTTCTTATTTGTGATTATTGTAAAAAAAATAATTTTGCTTTGAAAACTATTTCAGAGATCAGAAAAGTATTTCAAAAATTGTAATTTAAGTGTTAATTATAAATGTTAATTTTACTCATTAAAATAAATGTATCATACAATTTCTTACTTTGATTAAAGACTATTTCGCAAAAAAATTAAAAGTTTCAGTTAAATATGTTTAATTTTCAATACTTTATATAATAAATTTAATGTACAAACCTTAATTAACAATATATAGATCAAATATTATAAAATTTTAACTTAAAAATAATAATTATA
>JUFY01025061.1:41728-51997 GCA_001855655.1 Leptopilina clavipes | reverse complement strand
AAACCGAATTGAATCAGTAATTTCTGTATTTGAATCAAACACTACTTAATAGACCCAAAAAAATTTACTTGGTATGCTAATAAATATTTATTCGATAAATAATCAAATAATAATCAAATAATCCATTATTTGAATCAAATAAATTTTATTCTAATCAAATTAAACGGAATTGAATCAGTAATTTCTGTATTTAAATCAAACACTATTTAATTGACTTAAAAAAATTTACTTGATATGCTAATAAATATTTATTTGATAAATAACCAAATAATTTTTATTTAAATCAAATAAAACGGAATTGAATCAATTATTTCTCTATTTGAATCAATTATTTCTCTATTTGAATCAATTATTTCTCTATTTGAATCAAATACCATTTAATTGACTCAAAAAAATTTTACTTAATGTTAAAAAATATTTATTCGATGATAGTCAACTAATGCATTTATTTGAATCAAAAAAAAATTTTTTTCAGTTTAAAAAATTTGTAAAAAATTGTCACTTCATATAAAAAAAATAAAGAGCAGTGAAGAAAACGAATTTTTCCTTCTTTGTGGAATACTTTCAATTTTCAAATGTAAATTTACATGTTTATTAGACCTGTGTATTTCAAAGGAAAGTTTTCCGTCATAAAAGATGCTTTGATGGGAGTTTGTAGATTGCCTAATAGGTCACCGACTACAGGAACTTTTGCAAATGTTTACGACGACTATTACCATTTTCTCGCAGGAGAAATATACGGAGCAATCGACAAGTTTTCAGTTCCTCTATGGTAAAAACGAGTAAGCTTTAAGATGACCACTTTCGAGTCAATTACAGATGCGCATATGTACATCCTAAACGGCACTTAAATGATAAATGTAGCTTTCCACCCTTATATATAAAAATTCGAAGCTACAAAAAGAAGATTTTTACCTCTAACATTCACTGGATCAACTATATCACAACTTTCGCTACTTTAAACAGAAATTTTCACTTTTCTATAATTCAAAATTCCCTAAAAATTATAATTAAATCATAAAAAAAAAAATTATAATTTATTCTAATTTCAAAAAAGAATATCATACGCGAAATAATAAAAAATTTCTCCAATTAACGATTTCAGATATTTCACAATTATTATATATCAGCTTATTTGCATTATATACCCCAGAGAAAGATAAAATTTTATGAATGTGACAAAATTTTTCCATTTCATTTCTTTTTAACGACTTTTACGATTGTATACGAAATGTCAAATAACATATCAAGAGTTTCAGATTTTCTCCATTATACACGCAAATGATTCAAACAGATAATAATTGTAAAAATGGAAATGCTATTAAAATATTTTCTATTTTAATTTTATTATACATCTTTTATTCATTTTAAAAAATTTTCAACTCCAGTTTCATTATTATATATTTGTAAAAAAAACTATTTTTTTCTCTCCTGAAAAAAAATAAGACAGAGAAAAAAATTGATAAAAGAAAATAAAGAAGAGAAAACGTAGGAAAAAAAATTAATAAATCAAATTTTTTGTTACAGGAACCAAGTGGAAAAGTGCAGCATCTTTTACCGGAAGTACAATCGACTGAGTCGCGTTCCTCAAGTCCAACAAATTCCCCAAAACCATTTGTTCCAGTCAACAATCATTATACCGAACAAGTGTCAACATCGCCTGAAAAAAAATCCTCAAGTGAAGAAGAATCACACTTGACCAATCAGGATAGAAGACAAGAATTTTATCTAACTCCCATTCCTGGACCAGTTGCTCAACCTGTCATACTTCCTACATCAGTTATTTCTAGAACATCTCAAGCTTTTTATCCAAATACAACAGCATTGCCATCAAATAGACAATTTTTAAACAGTGAAACAATAACAACAACAACAACGAAAGCGACGCAAAATTCCACTAATCAAGTGATCCGTCCAAATCCAAAGAAGGCCTACTTTGCCCAACAAAATTGCTCACAAACAAATTGTCCAAAACCGGAGATATCACATCCAGTTAGTAGACTCTGTGATTCAATAGAAGCAAATGATTCAATAGAAAATAATAAAAATAATCACGATGGAAAAATTGATCCTGATAGTCAGTGCAGTGAAAAATCAATTGCAACTGAATCGATTCGCAGTGACAGTAATAATAATAATGAGGCATCGAACGATCAATTTAATCGTGGAAGAAACAATAATAGCGATGATCATCGATGCGATCAATGTGGCAAAACTTTCGTGACGAGGGCATCATTAAAGGTGATTTTCTCATGATGTAACACTCTCTCTCTCTCTCTCTCTCTCTCTCTCTCTCTCTCTCTCTCTCTTTCTCTCTAAATATTTTCACTGAATATTTTTAAATTTCTTTTCTTCTCAGAATAAAATGCTTTACATTGGGAAAGAAAAAAATTTTCACACCACAATCATAAAATTGTGGCTGTAAGTTTTTATAAATAATTATTTCCTACGTGTTTTGAGAAATGATGTGAGTTATAAACGCGTTTGACCGCGAGATAAACGTCTGACGGATTTCAGGTATGAAAAAAAAAAAAAAACGACAAGTCTCCTGTGGGTTCTAAACGTTTCACCGTCACCGCAATCGGAAACAATGTGACAGTAAAGTAGCGTTTCGCAGAGTTTAGAGAAAGGTGACTTTCCGAGTATTCAGGGAGCTTGTTTATTACCAATGTGGCTATGGTTCCGTTCATTTCTATTCTTTTTATATTCTATTTCTATCCCATACCATGTGATCGAACAACAAAATTTTTAATTCACTTTTTCAATATAATCAATCAAAAGAATAAATGTCGACAGAACAATCGAATAAGAGAATTGAAAAAAGAAGATAGAAAGTAATGGTACATTTACAGTCAAACCCTGATAAGAGAGATTTTAAGAGCATGTCAAAGTCGTTTTTTACATGGAGCTACAATGGAAAAATTGCTACGACTTTGACATGCCCTTAAGGGAAGAAATCATTTATAGAGGTTATTACTTATTTTCTGAATATGAATTAGTCAAAATTCAACTAATTTAAATTGGAACTGATTTTTTGCCTTTGAATTAGTTACATTTTACTAATCAATCAATCAATTAATTAATTAATTAATTTTACTAATTATAACAATTTTTTTTACTAATTCATCAGTAAATTTTAACTAATTCAAAAGCAAAAAGTCATTCACTAATAAATACTAATTATTAATATTAATAATTACTAATAAAAAGTAAACAAAAAAATTCCCTACTAATTTATTACTAAATTTTTACTAATTCTAAAGCAAAAGTCAGTCAGTCACTAATAAATACTAATTATTAATAATAATAATTACTAATAATTAGTAAAAAAAAAATGTCTACTAATTATTAGCAAATTTTAAATTATTCAAAAGAAAAAAGTCAGTCACTAATAAATGCTAATTAACTAATAATAATAATAATAATTACTAATTACTAATAGTTACTAATAAGTATTAAATAAAAATTTCTAATTTATTAGTAAATTTTAACTAATTCAAAAGCAAAAATTCCGTCAGTCAGTAACAAATACTAATTATTAATAATAATAATTACTAATAATCAGTAAAAAAAAATTTCTACTAATTATTAGCAAATTTTAAATTATTCAAAAGAAAAAGTCAGTCACTAATAAATACTAATTAACTAATTATAAGTACTAATTACTAATTACTAATTACTAATAATTACTAATAGTAGTTACTAATAAGTATTAAATAAAATTTTCTACTAATTTATTAGTAAATTTTAACTAATTCAAAAGCAAAAAGTCCGTCAGTCAGTAACAAATACTAATTATTAATAATAATAATTACTAATAGTAAAAAACATTTTTCTACTAATTATTAGTAAATTTTAACTAATTCCATAACAAAAAATCAGTCACTAATAAAAACTAATTAATAATAATACCTAATAATAATTATAATAATAATAGTGACTTATAAGTAGTAAACAAAAATTTCTACTAATTTATTAATAAATTTTAACTAACAAAAAAAATTTCTACTAATTATTAGTAAATTTTAACTAATTCAAAAACAAATTCAGTCACTAATTCAAATTAGCTAATTTTTATTAATTCAGATTTAGAGAGTAATGACTAAAATTTATAAATGTTGGAAAATTTTTGAATTTCACTAAAACCTCGATATTTCCGTCTAATTCAAAAATTCTATAATCAAAATAATCATTTTAGGGACAAATTTTTCGGAAGAAATTCCGATTCCGAAAAATTCTGAACAATCATTTTAGAGACAAACTTTCCCCTCAGAGGAAAATCCGGTTCATAAAATTCTAAACAGTCATTTTAGGGACAAGAAAATAAAATAAAATTCAACAGAAATTGAAAGATTTCAACCAATCTGTCGATAATATCTAAAATGGAAAAAACAATCGAAAATACCTACTGTACATTTGAGATAAAACTGGGGCATAATAACCGTTACAAGATTATTTTTACATGAGAAGTATTTAATAATCATGTTTATAGCAGAAACGTGTATTTCATTCAAAAAAAAATTATTTTCATCCAATTTGCTAATAAATTAATAACCGGGAGTTAATTAAAAGCACATCAGATAAGAAACATATAATAATTTTTTTTTTTTTAATATTTCTGTTCTTACTAGCATTAAAATAAACATTTTAAAAAACAAAAATAAACCACCATTATAATAACAAGTAATTTACTAATCAAATTAAGAATCAACCACTTACTATGTGGTCTAAAAATTAAATAACAAATTTTTTTATTTTTAAAATATATTCTCAATTATAGGATAACCCGTATGAACAGGCACGTGCATGGAAAACTCATGTACACACATAAAAACATGACGATGACTATTTGAAACCGCAATATTTAAAAAAAAAGAAAAAATTTCTTTAACCAATAATGAACATATATATGTATATTTAAGTAGTAAATATACTCTTGGTCAAGTTTTGCATTTATAATATATTACATTTAATTTTCAAGGAAATTAACTTCTAACTCTTCAAAAAGATTAACATCTTTCGAAAAATAAATTGAAATTATCTATTTCAATGTACAATAAATATAATAAGTAGTTACCCTTCAAAAACTTGCTGATTACCCTTCATGAAGAGCAAAAAATTTTAAAAGAAAGAGGAAAAAAAAAATTTTTTTATGCGTCTTTTAGAAATGAAAACGATAGCTTAATAACTGGTTGCGCCTCTCTACAATGTTATGGATTATTATTGAAAAATCCGAATGACCGGTTGTTAGCCTAGACTTTGAAATACAAGATAAGTATACAATATTGTATAAACCTGCATTAGAGAAATAACACATACGCAAAACTATATATATATATATAAAGGATTATCCGTTTTTTAAGAACATTGGGTACGATAAGAAATTATAAATTAGAAAATATCAGTAACCCAAAAGATTAGATTTAGGTAAAAATTAATTATCAATAATAATAAATCTGAAATTAATATAAGTTCAATATTATAATCAGAAATTTTCTTATTAAGTGCTATTCAAATCATATGACGTTTTAGAAATCAGAATATATTTTACTTTCTATTTTTAAAAAGTAAAATGTATTTTTAATTTTATATTTTAATTAATATATAATATATTTCATTATTAAAGTTATTGAATAAAAAGAGTCAACAAAAAAATTCTGTAAGTCTGAAATTTTGAAATGCAGTAGAACCTCTTTAAACACTACGCAGTGAAAAGAAATCCTATTTGCAAATAATAATCACAAATGTTTCAATTATCATTTGTATTATTGTCCCTTTATTTTATTTATTTATTTTTATATTCTAGAATCAACTTCAACAGTACTTGAAACGAAAAAAAAAAATTTAAACCCCCTGGATTCGAATGCACGACGAATTTACCTGACTTGCATTTTCCAATGCCTTAACGACTGCGACCAAAAATTTATCCAAAACATTAAAAACAAAAACTGAAATAGATCAATTTTTTACTAAACGAATTGAAACATTTTTTAACTCTCTAAAGCTGAATTAGTAAATCTTTTAACTAATTTCAATTAATGATTGACTTTTTGCTTTTAAATCAGCTAAAATCTACCAATGAATTAGTAGAGAAAAATTCTTTTTCCTATTTATTAGTAAAATTTAACTAATTCGAAAGCTTCTAAAGAACTTTGCTTTTGAATCAGTCAAAATCAACCAATTAATTAGTACAGAAAATTTTTGTTTACTATTTATTAGTATTATTAGTAAAATTTAACTAATTCAAAAACGTTTGAAAAACTGTCAGAAATTTCTGCGAATTTTGTCAATTTTTGCTATTTTCGAAGTAAATTTTACTACGTCCGAAGTGAATTTTACTAATTTTACTCAAATTTACTCCGGAAATAGTAAAAATTGACAGAAATTCCAAATTCCAAATTTTTGCTATTTTCGAAGTAAATTTTACTACGTCCGAAGTTAATTTTACTAATTTTACTCAAATTTACTCCGGAAATAATAAAAATTGACAGAAATTCCAAATAGTTCCTGTTTTACTTTGTAAATAGTAAAAATTACTTTGTATATTTTTTTCCGTGTAGTATAAAAAATTTTTGTTTATTACATTCCCATCAATAATGAGAAAGTATTGGATTTTTTTTATTAGCATTATTAGTAAAATTTAACTAATTCAAAAGCTTTCGAAAAACTTTTTCCTTTTGAATCAGTTAAAATCTACGAATGAATTAGTACAAAAATTTTCTTTCCACTATTTATTAAGTAAAATTTAACTAATTAAAGAATTAAAAGCGAAAAGTAAGTTACTAATTCAATTATAGTTAAAATTTTAGCTACTAATTCAGATTTAGAGAGAATAAAACAATTTTTACACTTCTTTTAGTTATCAAATTAAAATCAAATTTAAAAAGTAACTTGAAACAAGATTTTCGTTCCAGTGTAGGATTCCGGATAAGAAAGTTCACTGCAAATTATAGAAAGTGACGTAAAGAAAAAATAATTCAATTTTGTATATGAAATGGAAAAAAATTTTGCAATATAAAAGGAAATTTTTTCCCCGTTGGTTAAAAATGAAGAAATTACAATAAGTGATATAATATCAGAAATATTATAAGAAAAGATAATAAGATATATGTAGTCAAAAGTAACTCAATGTACTCTAAACATCCTAATAAGACACTAAAATAGATCTCCAATCTCTCATTTATCCCCGTATTCAGACAAAATCATAATAATTATCCATAAGGAACTGACGCCCATATGAAACAAAAAATAAGAATAATAATAATAACAAGAATACATCCGAGGTTCCGCTGCATAAAAATAGCCATGAAACTAGTTTTTCGAGTACTTATCATCACAACTTCCTTATTATAAGTTATATAATATTGTGAGTTATTCCCTGAAATTAAAGCGAGGAACTCTCACCTTTTCCACAGGTCCACAGCAGGACGCACTCAGGTGAGAAGCCGTTTCGTTGTGCCGACTGTGGCAAGCAGTTTTCCCAGTTACGGAATTATAAGTATCATCGGAGCGTGCACGAAGGTACAAGGGAGTTTGCAGCCACTTGTCCGGAATGCGGGAAATATTTCAACGATCGCGGATACCTCAGCTCCCACATGAAGATCCATCGGAATCGAAAGGAATATGCGTGCGGCGAATGTGGTAAAAGCTTCAATCAACGTGTCGCGTACAATATGCATGTTAGAATTCACACTGGCGTTAAGCCACATCAATGCGAACAGTGCGGTAAGGCATTCTCGCGAAAAATGCTACTCAAGCAACATTTAAGAACACATTCTGGCGAACGACCCTACGAGTGTCAAGTGTGTCATAAAGCATTTGCTGATAGATCGAACATGACATTACACACGCGACTTCATTCGGGTCTTAAACCATATCAATGTACATTGTGCACAAAGGCATTTACCAAGAAACATCATCTCAAGACACATCTCAATTATCATACAGGTACAAAGCCGTATTCGTGTCCAAATTGCGGTTTGCGATTCTCACAGAGCAGTAATATGAGAACGCATTATAAAAAGTGTACGATTAATAATCCAAATGGAGTGAAAATAAATCAGAGTGAAATTATCGTCACAACGAATGGTGTTGTTGATTCGAAGAATACAAAATTATTGACTGTCGTTAAATCGACAATGGCTGCATTAACACCTCCGAATTCTGATCAGGAATCAAAAACGCCGGTGTGAAAAAGAAAAATTATAGCTAATGAGATTTTAAAATTAATATATTGTCTCCAAGTTTTATTTCTTCAAAATTCTATTTTACTAAGTGAAATTAATTCAATTATCACTATTTTCAATTTCCCTAGTCGTGATACAATTTTATTTCACGAGAATCAGAATTGCTTTGAATTTTCAGTAACGAATAACGAAGAGTGGGGGAATTCTCACGTTTCTTGCAATTTCGAGACGTCATTTTTACACTGAAAAAAATTAATTTGATTTTGATTTAAATAACCGATTACTTGTCTATCAAATAAATATTTACTTGAATCAAATAAATTTTTACTTGAATTAAATAAATTTTTACTTGAATCAAATAAATTTTTACTTGAATCAAATAAATTTTTACTTGAATCAAATAATTTTTTCTGTTTAAATCAAATAAACTGTAAGTAAAATAATAATTTTTGTATTTGAATAAAAAAAGATTCAATTGACTCAAATAAAATTTATTTCACATGAAGAAAATTCATTTGACGCAAGTAAATATTTATTTAATAATAGTCAAATAATTCATTATTTAAAACAAATAAATTTTTTTTCAGTGTAGTTTAGTGAAAGAAGCACTCCTATATGGGAAGAATTAATAAATAATAATAAAGAAAACAGAAAAAAGAGACAAAAAATTGAAAAACGATTTAATTTGTTTAATCAATATTAAATTCAAATAAAAATTATTTTTCCGCTCTATTACTTTGGAATTAGTTAAAAATTTCCTAATAATTTAGTAGAAAAAAATTATTTTTTTACTATTTAGTAGTAAAACTTAGTAAATAATAAATATTATAATTGAAATTAATTCAATTCTCACTATTTTCAATTATTAATTCAATTATTATTATAAATTTAATAATTAATAGTAAAATTTAAAAACTAATTCAATTTTACTAATTAAAAACCAAAAATTCAGTCACTATTTCAAATTAATTCAAATTGGTAAAAATTTGTCTTTCAATTGAGTTAAAATTTACCAATAAATTTCTAGAAATTTTTTTTTTTACTATTTATTAGTAAAATTTAACTAATTCAAAAGCAAAATGTAATTCACTAATTCAAATTATAGTTAAAATTTTGACTAATAAAAATTTAAAGAGTAGATAAAAAATATATATATTAAATTACCGAAAAGAAAAATTAGAGTGTATCTCGATTAGGAAAATTAAACTAAATGTTTATAATTTTTATCATAAAAAAAGTTTGGCAACAATTTTTCCAATTTTGATAAATTTTTCCACTCAGTGTATGTGTGTGTGTGTGTGTGTCCATATGTACATAAAACTATTTTCATATTGGCTAGTTCTGCATCAAGACTGGTTTTGTATAAAATGTATGATAATGGAATACAGAGGTAACGTGATACATACTCAAACATGCAAAAGTAATTTAAAATATAGATAAGAAAAGCAATAAAAAAAATCTGTATTTATTTATTAGGAAAGTGCTACTGTTTACTATTCAGGAGGAGCAATTATTTAGGTGCCCGTGCTGTTTTTGTATAATTAGAGTACTTTTATTTTCATAATATATATATATATATATACATATATATATACATATATATATTTATATATGTAATATGTAAAACAAAATGTGCCTTAATTACGAATTCTCTGTTCTTTTAATTGTAAGCGGAAAATTTTATAAAAATTTAAATAGAAATATTATTATTCTCGATAAATGTTTTATAAATCTAATATATATAAATATGTATATCTACATAATGTTTTTTTTCATCTTGTTTCTTTAGAGATGAGAAATTAGTTAATAATAATTCATATAATATATTAAAAATTGTGCTTTTTCATTAAAATGTGTTTTTTTCATTCTATCCCTTTTCTGAGTTTAAATAAAAAAACAACAAATAATTTTAAATAACAATAATAGAGCGTATTTTCTTTTCAAAGATTTTTTAAATCAAAATTCTTTTATATTAATAATTAAAATAAAAAATTTATAATTAACAATATAAAAGATAGAACTATAAATATTTATTTTATTTATATTATACCGTTAATATTAATATTATTATTTATTATTATAT
>JUFY01025061.1:18706-41665 GCA_001855655.1 Leptopilina clavipes | reverse complement strand
TTATTATATTATTATTTTTATTATTTCCATTTTTCTTTTTTTGGTTTTATTTTCCTTTTAATAATTATTTCCTATTGGGATAATTTTTAACATAATTTATTATTATAAATAAAAAAAGTAAATAATTATTATTCCTATTTAGTATGAAAAATAAATATTAAATATTAAAGAAAGGAAAATATAAAATAAACGGAAATGATGAAAAATAAAGTGAGAAAAAAATCAAAATCGATTAAAACAATACAATAGAAAGTTACTGATAAAAATTAAAATCGTTGAATAGAATTTGGATCAGGAAGACAAGATAAAGGATAATAGCGGGAGATAAAGAGTTATGATAAGAGGGTATAATCAGGTCAAGAAAAAGGGGAAAATGGCGAGAGATAAGATGCAAGATTTTATCATCTTTTCTTTTATAAGACGGTATATAGATTTTCTATACATAAGCTTTTATATCTTCCATTATATGAGGCTTTTAATTTGATTCATGACATTCTATCCTGTTTTCGATACAGTTAAATGATGGTTTTAACATCAGGATGATATATCTAAAGCACTTTACATTTGATTGAAATATTCATTCGTAATAGAAGTAAAAGTAAATGTTTTGCAATAGGCAAGAACAAAAAAAAATATATAATAAAATATAATATATAATTTACTATCGTAAAATATTTTTTTATCAACTTAACTTATAAATCAAAAAGAGAGCCTTTCTAAAAGTTTTGCATTCCTCTATAAAATTTTTACAATTCAATCACCTTTTTTCTTATTGATAATCATTTTCCTAACGATCTAGTAAATTTATTTTTATTTACCATTAATCATTGCAATTTCTAAGACTTATTTTCCATTAGAATCGTGTAAATAAAACAAAAAGCGTAATAATGAAAGACGTAAAAGTTACTACTCGTAAAAATCTCACCAAATTCGTTTTTTGTACACTCGACTACTGAAAATTCTCAATAAATAAATAAGTAAATAAATAATTACTACATTGTGTCAAATTATTAATGAATTAATCAGAATACGCAAGTTGCTAAAATATTGTTAAAAAATTATTATTGAACTTAGAGACGATTCGTTTCCGTGAATCTTATGATGAGATAAATGCAGTAAATTCTCTTTATATTATTTCCTGTATATGAGGATAAAAAAAGAAATCATCTATTTTAATAGCTTATTAATGCTTCGATGATTCCTCGTGCTGCACATAAACTCATGTTCAGCAGCTGCTCGAGGGTGCGGTATATATATGATAAACTACTGCAATGTTCTTAACTGCTGCAGCCGTTGCATTGCTATAAAGGTTGTCAGGGTGCAAGTAAGTACAAAAAGAATCACTATACAAGGTGTTCAATTGAAAATAAATCAATTCACTATTTCTATATATATATATTCGTACAAATTGTACGATACACAAAATTTAAGAATCCATTCTATTTCAAAATCCAAATAGCACAACAAATTTCAAACAATATTATTAATTAAGGCATTAATTAATTAAGCTAATAGCCTTAATTTACTTGGTTTTTGATATTTAAATATTTACAACATACTTTTGAAACATCAATCGATTACCACCAACAGATAAATCTAAATTAGTCGATTTTAACTAATACAAAATAATTATTCGTTCACTAAATGAATTAGTTACCGTTTCCGACTAATTATTAGTCAAAAGTAACTCTGATACGTTCACTGAATGAATTAGTTACCGTTTCCGACTAATTCTTAGTCAACAGTAACTAATGATTGGTTCACTGTATGAATTAGTTACCGTTTCCGACTAATTCTTAGTCAAAAGTAACTCTGATACGTTCACTGAATGAATTAGTTACCGTTTCCGACTAATTCTTAGTCAACAGTAACTAATGATTCATTCACTGAATGAATTAGTTACCATTTCCGACTAATTCTTAGTCAAAAGTAACTCTGATACGTTCACTGAATGAATTAATTACCGTTTCCGACTAATTCTTACTCAATAGTAACTAAATAATTGTAGAAAATTGCTAAATCGTTCAGTAAAACATATTCCAATTAGTAAACGTTGCTAATTAGTCTTTTGCTTCCAATTAGTCATTTTTGATTAATTACCGTCAAAAGCGGTTACTAATTTAACAAACGAATCGATGCTACTAAATTAGTCAAAAGCGACTAATTCTGATTTAGAGAGTTAATCTTAACCATCAACCAGAAGTTATACAAAAGAAAACATAAAATTCTGATTTACATACATCCATGCTAATAATTGCAATTGAAACTTTGTGTCTAGAAAATTAATGGAAAGTACCATTAATGTAACAAACATATAATTCGAATTTAACGAATCCTATCCAATTAGTTATAACTTATTATACTGATATGAATATTCCATATTCTTAATTCCCATCCACAAATATTCCTCAAACATTTTTCTTCACTCATTTTTTAAAATCTTTAAAACACTTTAAAAAAAAATAAACAATTTCTCTCCCATGCTCACTACTTATACCTCGTTAAAAGTGAAATATTACAGAAATTAGTTCATCTATTTATCGTCATATATATATATATAAGCAATTTTCCATCATTTATTTTTATCACGCTTGTTCTGATTAGTTGAAAATGATGCGAGTAAATAATTTTAGAAAGGCTTGGAAAAAAGAATTTTTAACGAGTTCACACTTGCGGTTACATTTGCACACTCGCGCAATAAGACACCCTGTGTGTAAAATCAAATCAGTAATAAATGGTGGTACGTGATATAGTTAGTGACCCGTGACATAAGGAACGTAGAGAGATGAGTTTTATTTTAAAACTCCCTGAGAGGAGGATGAGTATATGCCGTATAGTTCGCGGACGATATCAGATTACGGATATGATCCTTGGAGATGAGAAGTGCATGTATGCTCTTCCGGAAAAACAATTACTGTAAACTGCAAAAGACTCACTGTAGATTAGACTCATATCGTTGTATTAAACGAGCTTCGCGTATTTTTCTTTCTAAATATGTAGACAGTGCTTTATTGAAGCTGTTTGCGAGAAGAACAAGATGATGATGGTGATCATGATGCTGATGATGATGATGATGAGAAAGAGGAAAATTAAAAGGAAGAACATCAGTAAGAAGAAGAAGAAGAAGAAGACAAATAGAAAATGAATAAAAGGAAAACGAACAAAAAGAAGAAAATTGTAAAGAAACCATATGAAAGAGAAGAAACAAGATATCATAGAAAAATCATTAAGAAATCATCCAATCTAACTTACAATATACATACTGGAGCAACCGTTCCAATATTGCACTGCAATTTTCCCGAACCTTACTCGGCAATATTAAAACTACTGCCATAAATTTCAAAATTCAACCTTTTATTTCCACTTATTCAAATTCGGCCAAATAAAAATTTGAACTGACAGAAAATGTGAAAATTGAACGTACAAGTAAAAATAAAAAATAAATTTTTAATTTTTATTCATTTTAAATATTTTTTGGAAAAAATAAAAAATACTGACAGAAAATGTGAAAATTGAACGTACAAGTAAAAATAAAAAATAAATTTCTAATTTTTATTCATTTTAAATATTTTTTGGAAAAAATAAAAAATACAAAAAAGAAAAAGCAGGAAGAGGAAGATGAAGAAGGTATGTTCCGGACCAATCTACAATCTCAGTGACCGGGAGAGCGCGGCATCAACCTCTAACGTATCACATCTCCCTAAAGAGAAAAAATCCAAACCTTATTCTTAAGAATAATTACATTCTCGCTGATAAAGTTACTGAAGACATAGATAATAACTAACTGATGAACACAAACATCCACTGATAAGTGTAGAAAAGAACGTTTGCGATTTACGTTTGTAAATATGACGTTAATCTTTGTCTAAAAAAAAAAATAAAATAAATAAAATTTTTTTTAAGCACAACTTGGTATTACACACACTGTGCGTGCTTCTCTCTTCAACTTTTATACTTATAAATCATACCCGAAGAACTGCATTTTACGTGTAAAATGAAAATTTAATTAACTGACGAAGACACGAAGTACCGTTAAATATAATTTACAGTTTATATGTGGCAATTTTTATCGAGCAATTGTTAACGATCTTTAAAAGAAAGATTAAAATGTCGATCAAAATAAGCAAACTGTAAAGAAAAATGACGATCCAAAAGAGAATAATAAAAAAACAAAAAAAATGTGTTGGTCATCATAAAATTTATGACAAATGGGATTAATAAAGTACAAGAGAAATTTTCTATTTTGATGAATGAATATGAAAATAGTTAGAAAATATTATTTATATGAATTACCAACTGAAGAGAAAATTTATTTGAATTAAGTTACCTTTATTGATTACCAATTACCTGACTATTAACAAATAAATAATTACTTGAACCAAATATTTTTATTTAAATCAAAATAAATTGTGATGATTGAATCAGTACTATTTCTTTATTTGAATCAACTAACATTTAATTTACTCAAAGTTTATTTGACGCTAATAAATATTTATTTGATACACTGACAAAAAATCTATTTGATTCAAATAATGAATTACTTGTCTATTAGCAAATAAATATTTATTTGTATCAAATAAACTTTATTTGATTCAATTAAATCGTATTTGATTCAAATATAGAAATTATTGATTCAATTACAGTTTATTTGATTTAAATAAAAATTATTTGATTCAAGTAAATATTTATTTTATAGTAATCGGTTATTTGAATCAAATAATTTTTTTTTTCAGTGTAATAGTCACTTAAATATTCTTATCGACAATATGATGATAGTTTACCACCCTCTGATGATGTTAAAAGCCGAAGTTGATTACTTATGATAACATACACTGAAAAAAAAATTTATTTGACTCAAATAAAGAATCACTTGACTATTATCAAATAAATATTTACTTGTATCAAATAAATTTTATTTGAGTCAATTAAATGGTATTTGATTCAAATACAGAATTTATTGATTCAATTACACTTTATTTCATTTAAATAAAAATTATTTGGTTCAAGTAAATATTTATTTGATAATAGACAAGTAATTTATTATTTGAATCAAATAATTTTTTTTCAGTGTACAATATGAATAAAGTAGTTTAACAAAATCCACAGGTGCGACTTTATGAGATTTATAGAGTAGTTTATGTCCGGATGCGATCGACGCTCATACAATTAAGGTGATAAGTTCGTGAACGCTTTTCAGTACGTAATTAACAAAAATTTTTCTATTGATTAAGTTACTGGAGCATATTCCAGTTTAACCGGTGTTCTTCACAAAGCAAAAAGGTATATTGGTATATATGCATTCTCAACATGAGACGTAACACTATCTCATGACAGAATTTGCACCTTGTTTTAAATGCATTTGGTTATGTTACACAGCGCCTAACGAGCGCCGCACGGAAGAAACGTTTTTCATTTCAACGCTTCTTTTCCTATATATCTTTTTTGCATTGCAACTTAATTCTATTTTTATCAGAAAACAAAAAGAAAATAGTTAAGATAAATGTTTGTCCGTTCTTTTTTCTCATTAATTCCAAATAACTCCTGATAAATCGAATAGTAGAAAAAATCTGTTTTAATCCCTGTACATCGTAAATTAACCTCTTTGATTTAAACAAGCAGTAAAATTATTTTCACCTTTTTGGAAATAATCAGAGATTATTATTCAATCTAAAAAATAGGAATTACTATACACCGATGACCAAATATAAGAGGGAAAAAAATCACAACCGCGTGCAATAACGGATTCCCTTTTTCGTTTTCCTATATCATACAACGATGACATTTCTTATAAGGAATAAATATTTGTTTATATTGTGCATAGTTTCATATCCAATGTAAACGTTCCCACGTATTACTTTTATTATCTACATAAAAGATGCGTCGATCAGAAAATATAATCTCTTTTACAAAACTCGACATAAAAATGTAAGGTAGGTCGTGTCTCGGACAAGACTATCGACATTTCCTTGTGAATTCAACATTCTTGACTTCTGCTGATACGGTGAATATAGTGAAGATTGGTTCTTGTTCGTGTTATGTTGGAAATGTACAACTTTAACACTTTGTACACGCATCTAACACACACACACATATATATATATAAACACACTCACATACAGGGGAGGGGGGGTTGGATACGGAGAAATCAATGTTTGTCTTGGTGAAGTGGCTCGTGGCACACTACAACAAAGTCATTCGATTTATCATTCTCAGTATCGATGCAGTCGCGACGAGAAATCGGGATGGAATTTCGAAGAATTACTCCATAAAATCGAGGAAAAACTGGATTTCAGACTCTATATAGAATCCCGAAGTGCATTGTTCTTAACACCAATAATTACTTCTCACCCTATCAATTATTTTTAATTGTAAATTCAATTTCAATAAATAGCTTTCTGCAAACTTTTTTTTATTTTTAATTGACAGTAGTGTAACTAATGACAATTTCAATTTATTGTAGTTTCAGCTGATCATAGTCTCAAACAATCGTAGTTTCAACTAATCTTAGTTGCAACTTATCGTAGTTTCAATTAATATTAGTTTCATGTGACAGTAGTTGCAACTAATAGCAATTTTAACTAATTGTAGTTTCAACTAATAGTAATTTTTACTAATAGTAGTTTCAACTAATAGTAGTTTCAAATAATAGTAATTTCAACTAATAGTAGTTTCAATTAATAGTAATTTCAACTAATCGTAGTTGCAACTAATCTTAGTTTCAATTAATATTAGTTTCATGTGACAGTATTTTCGACTAATAGTAATTTAAACTAATTGTAGTTTCAACCATGCCTGGTTTCAACTAATATTAGTTTCAACTAATGGTAATTTCAACTAATTGTTGTTTCAAATAATATTAATTTCAACTAATAGTAGTTTCAATTAATAGTAATTTCAACTAATAGTAATTTTAACTAATTGTAGTTTCAACTAATAGTAATTCTAACTAATAGTAGTTTCAACTAATTGTTGTTTCAAATAATAGTAATTTCAACTAATAGTTTTAACTAATAGTAGTTTTAAGTAAAAGTAGTTTCAACTAATAGTAGTTTTAAGTAAAAGTAGTTTTAACTAATAGTAATTTTTAGTTTCAAGTAATAGTAGTTTCAACTAATATTAATTTTAAGTTTTAACTAATATTATTTTCAACTAACAGTTTTAACTAATAGTAGTATCAACTATTCGTATTAATGCTTAATTTAATCAACTAATATTAGTCTCAGGTAATATTTGCTGCAACTAATCTTACTTTAAACATTAAATTAATAGTAGTTTTAATTAACAATAGTTACAATTATTCTTGAAAATTACTGCCCTAAATTGGTACCAAAATTACTAAATTTAGCACTAAAGAAACTGACAAAAATCAAAGTAATCTTTTCCCAAAAATCGAAAAGTCTTTAAAATGTTAAGAACAGGAAAATATTGAGTCAATATATCACTGTAATATTTTTATATATATAGAAAATGCATTCGTTCTGTTGAAAAAATCATGTTTTTCGAATCATTTAATGACAACTTCCATAATAGAAAGTTTAGAATGATTTAACACTAAGGTATGACATGTTGTCATTTAGCGTTGTTTGGTTTAGAATCTGTAGTTGATGTCATTTCAAGTTTTGGATAAAAAAAAACTCGTGTAACGGTTAACGAAACGTCTCCTTAACAGGCAACAAGTTTTCTATGTTCAGTTGAAACATACTTTTTCCACTGATTTGTCTCTCAAAGGTCCTAAAGGTCCGTTTCTACAAATCGATTCTTCTGCAAATTTCTCTCGCAAAGACGTGGTTATTTTTTTTTGTCAACTCTTGCGCGTATTTTCATTCATTATAACTTGATTTACATAGTAATCACTCCCGAGAATGTATTTGGCTTCAACTTGTACCACCTCCTTGTCTAGACCAAAAGAAGCCTTTTACATAAGTTTTCTCAGAAATTCGAAATTTTATCAATGAAAAAAAAAATAAATTTTTCCCGGAATAAAAGTTAACTGTTTTAATTTGCAAATAAGAGAAAATTATTTGTTATTGCAGGAAATCAAGTTTGTTTCTTTGGTTCCGCATTTAATAACGCATATTTGATATGAGTTCACATTGATCCATGTTATAATATGGTAAAGACATTCGTCCTACCTGATTTGGTTAATTTCTTCTCTCTGCAGAGAACAGAGTTACACATCGCAATTTAGTAATCACGAACTGTATTTTCAGGTATAGAATTTCTCGGCGCACTGTGGCTTTCACTAGACAATTTTTCAGTTATCCATCATACATTCATCCGTAACAAGAGATCGAGTGCAAAAAAAAGAATGGTAGAAAAAATTGATTTATTACACGTTTTGAAAGAAGAAAACACAATTTAGACTCGATTAACACAATAACATTGATATATTTACAGAAATCTAGTCCCAACATCGCTCAAATTTTTTTTTATGCAATATTCAGCTGAATAGTTCCATTATTCCTTTCTTTATAAATAAATGTAAATTATTATCGAAATCTTGCGAACTATTATGAAATGGATTTTCAAGGAAGGAAAAAATGTAAGTCTCATTGCTTTTTTAATTTTTATAAAGTAATTAAAAATATCCAATATATAATATAATTCTACCTTGAAAAAAAAATTCATTTGATTCAAATAAACTCGTTAAGTAGGTGTCAAATAAATATTTACTTGAATCAAATAATTTTTATTTAAATCATAAACTGTAATTGAATCAGTAATTTATGTATTTGAATCAACTAACATTTAATTGACTCAAATAAAGTTTATTTGATACTAATAAATATTTTTTCGATAGTAAGAAATACGAAAAAGAATATAAAGTAACTTTTACTATTTACAAAGTAAAACATAAACTGTTAGAAATTTTTGCGCATTTCTTTCCATTATTTCTTTCCATTTTTACTATTTCCGTAGTAAATTTTACTACGTCCGAAGTGATTTTAATATAATTTTACTAAAATTATTTCTTTCCATTTTTACTATTTCCGTAGTAAATTTTACTACGTCCGAAGTAATTTTACTATAATTTTACTAAAATTTACTTTGGAAATCCTAGTAAAAATTGGCAGTAAATTTTACTACGTCCAAGTGATTTTATTTTAATTTTACTAAAATTTATTTTGGAAATTCTAGTAAAAATTGACAGAAATGATCAGAAATTCTTACTAATTTTTACTATTCCCGGAGTAAATTTTACTACGTCCGAAGTAATTTTACTATAATTTTACTAAAATTTACTTTGGGAATCCTAGTAAAAATTGACAGAAATGAACATAAATTCTTACTAATATTTACTATTTCCGGAGTAAATTTTACTTAATTTTACTTTGAATTTTACGAAGTGAATTTTACTACAATTTTACTAAAATTTACTTTGGAAATCCTAGTAAAACTCGACAGAAATGAACATAAATTCTTACTAATCTCGACAGAAATGAACATAAATTCTTACTAATTTTTACTATTTCCGGAGTAAATTTTAATTAATTTTACTTTGAATTCTACAAAGTGAATTTTACTACAATTTTACTAAAATTTACTTTGGAAATCCTAGTAAAAATTGACAGAAATGAACATAAATTCTTACTAGTTTTTACTATTTCCGGAGTAAATTTTACTTAATTTTACTTTGAATTTTACGAAGTGAATTTCACTACAATTTTACTAAAATTTACTTTGGAAATAGTAAATTCCGGAAATCCTAGTAAAAATTGACAGAAATGTATACAGAAATTACAGACAGCTTAGATTTTACTTTGCATATAGTAAAAGTTAATTTTTCCAATGATGTTATTTATTATTTGAATAAAATAAATTTTTTTCCGTGTATAGAGAGTGGAAGGAGAAATTAAAAGAATTATACAATCGAAGGTAAGAAACTACATCAATTGAGACGTACAGAGTGGAAGTGACAAGGGAGAATTGGTATTGGCATGTAACCAACTGAAAATGATCATTTGACCGACAGATTACTACGAATCATAAGTGTACTTGTGCAATTTTTTGACACGAAACAACGCGTGTCTTATTGCGATAAGCATCTGGGGTCGGACAACCTGCAGCACCTAATGGTACATAGCGAGTTTTGCGGCTCCCTCTCGTCTCCATGAACCTGTTCTCCAACCGAGATATGTCTTAAGAATGTCAAGTGGTAAGTAAAAGCGTACCGGGTTTAGTGTAGTTACCACGTAATGAGCACAAAGTTATGAGATGCGTTCGATATAAGAACGCTATCTAAAGGATTCTATCTTCCGGTCAGCTGAGATCACGCACACTCGCAAATGAAAGTTTTCTGTATAATATCGCAAAATCGAATACACATAATTATCATTCCTATTAGACAAAATTATCATTACACGTTTGGATTAGGATTAAAACAAGAAGCGATTAGAATTCAGACACGTTTATAAATCATAGGCCAGTTAACATTGATTTTCATTGATTAATGCAAAATCTTATAATTATGTTTCTAATTGATGCCTTCGTTCTATTGTACTTAATTATTTCAACACTCAGGGAAAAATTATTTTTGAACCAAATCCTCTATTTTCTTGTACAGATCCAAATTTTTCCTTTTTTTTAAATAGTTTCTTTAATCTAAGTAAATATTTATTAGATTTAAATAAATTTTTGGCTTAATAAGTTTTTGGTTTAATAAGCCTTTTGACCGAATAAAGTCTTTGAACCAAATTTTTAAAAGAACCAAACAAATATTTGTTTGTATTTTTAATTAGTTGATTAAACCAAAATTTGGTTGTTTCAAATAAATGTTTTTCTGAGTGAATTTGTGGCCCAATCTTTTGGTAACGTTTCTCCAAAGACTGGTCCAATCCCCCCCCCCCCCCCCCACTAATAGGTATTTAAATAAAATTTCCGGTATCATTATTTACGTCACTGACAAAAAAATGTCTCTGTGAAAAATGATATCCAGTGTGTGTGTGTGTTTTTTTTTTAATCGTTCTTCATTGTATGTGTAAAATATGTATTGCACTTTTAAAATCAGTGTCGCGATCTCATTTTATGTTGTTCCCTTAAAAGGTCCCCCATGAAAAATATCAAACCCATAAAACTTCAACAACTTTGACATTTTTATTTTACTCATTCATTGTCCTTTGATTCATAACGGTTGACGGATTTTCAATATGCTTAAATTGTACCACTTTAGCATATATTTTTAAATGATAAATATTTATTTTAAAGCAATTGAAAATTTAAATACATGCGGATAAAAAAGGTTCAACGGGTAAAATTAAATATGTCAAAGAAAATTTATTTAAATATATCATTTAAAAAAATCTTGTTCCCTTCAACAATTTCTTTGATTAATGATATAAAAATTTTTTTTTGAAAGAATTGTGAAATATATTGTGAATTGTGAATGAATATTACATCATGTTTAAAATCACAAACGCAATTGTTGAGCTTTTCATGTATATATATATATATATATATATTTAACGGTACATTATTCAGACCAAGAGAAAATACATTTCTTTCTTGGTCCATTTCAACTTGTTTATTTTACGTGAAATGATAATAAAATAAACACTCCGTATGTCATTTTGACTACAATTTTACTATTACTTTTTTAAGAAAAATAAGGACAACTAAAAACGTTCATTCAGAAAAGAACGACTCATTTTCATGTCTAATATTTTTATTAAAAAAAAAAAAAAAATTTCTTTCTCATCGTGAAATTACATCACCATAGAAAAGAAAAATTAATTTAAGAAGAAACTAATTCTTATTTTAAGTTGCAATATTTAATACCAACAAAAATTACACTGTAAACTTAAAAGTATCACATTGATACCAAAATTATCAAATTGATACCAAAAATATTAAATTGATACCAAAAATATCAAATTGATACAAAAATTTGGAATCAATTTGATATTTTTTGTATCAATTTGATATTTTTGGTATCAATTTGATATTTTTGGTATGAATTTGATACTTTTAAGTTTACAGTGTATTCTAATTTTTTTCTAATTCACAATTTTTTCACATACGTAATTCGAATTGCGATATGTAAAAAATTTGAACACGCAGTAAAATAAAAATATCTTCTGATAAGTAAAAAAAAGTAAATCTGAATAGAAATTCAGACATTCTGGAATTTTAGTGAGAGATTAATCACAAATCTCAATAAGGAAATTGATGAATCTAGTTACTGAATCAAGGAGATAAAGACGAAATAAATATAAGATGATATACTACACAAACTAATTATTACCAATCAATGGGAAACACATGTATTTTATAATTTTTGTTTCTTTACATATATGTAAATTTACAGGCACGGGGTGAGAATAGAGGGGAGGTGTTTTAATAAATCATAACCTGTTTTTATAAAAGAAAACATGATTCAGAAAGTGCAACTTGTTCAATGCTCTCTTCAAGTGAAACGGAACGCAATAAATATGTAAAATGCATACAATCATCACGTGTACACACATAATACTCGAAAAAAGGAGTTCTTCGTTTCGCATCATTTCACACATACTCTTCTTGTATACATACAACTATTTTCCAGGAAATTTTCATTGCCCCGCAGTGTCATTTACATAATCGAAGATCCCTAATGTGAATAAATCATCCTCTCACAATTTTTTAATGAATATAAAAAGAAAAATTCTCTTTAGAAGAATACAAAAACAAACGAATCGAAAAAGGAATAGAAAAATAAACGAATCGAAAGAGAATAAACAAAAACGAATCGAAAAATAATACAAAAACAAACGAATCGAAAAAGAATACAAAAACAAACGAATCGAAAAAGGAATACAAAAATAAACGAATCGAAAGAAAATAAAAAAACGAATCGAAAAATAATACAAAAACAAACGAATCGAAAAAGAATACAAAAACAAACGAATCGAAAAATAAGACAAAAATAAACGAATCGACAAATAATAAAAAAAACAAACGTATCGAAAATTGACAAAATTGACAATTGGTCCATTTATTTATTGGTCCAAATATTTAAATTTGAAATTTCTATACATTTTCACCCTTGGGGCAATAATGGTCCAAACTTGGTAACGACTTTCAATATTTCTTTAATCATATTTTTGCTTATTATCTGAATGGGAAAAGAAAAATTACTTGTCTATAATCCAAAAATTTTCCTAGTATCATTGCAGTATCATAATGCAGGTTTTAATTATAATTTAATTAGCGCTGCAAATGGACTGTCAAGTGAGAAAATTTCTGAGGAAGATAAGGTGTCCAGCGAGGTGGTTGGTAATAAATTACAAGAGTGAAATTCACGATGCACCTAGATTTTCTAGCAATGAGTGTGTGTGTGATATCGTTTGCAATTAAGAATCACTGGAATTACGTGAGCTGGAGGGGGGGGGGGGGAAATTATAATAAGAAGCTGCATCAACTCTATAAGATAGTTTTGCCGGGGCACATCTCTCTGCCTCTGTTTATTACACAGATGTATATTTGATCATATGGGGTTATAATGTTTGACCCCATTTACCAAAGACTGAAATTTGCATCTTACACGAACTATTAATTTGTACGTGCTCAGGATAAAGTATCAAGTTTGAAAGGAACAACCGTACACGATCCTTCCCTATTTCTTTCTTTTCATTTTATTCCCTATCTCTCACAGCAAAATTCCTTCAATATATATTGCATACTTGAATTTTTGATTAGACACTCAAAGTAACGGATTACCGCTTAATCTAGTTTACTGCTATTTATATTTTTGTTACAAAAATCTTAATTTTGTTACAAAAGACCGAAAAACGTCCAAAATATGCAATATTTTCAATCCTTTTTTTTTGTTTTTGCTTCGCAAGATTAAAAACAAGAGACTTTCAATTAAGAACATTTTTCCCCATGAATTCATGGGTAATTTATTAGTTTTCGCTCACGTAATGCAAAATGCTTCAATCAATGTTATTGAGAATAAACACAGAGAATGGAAAAACTTCATACTTTCTTCAAAAGAGAGAATATTTTTTTTTATCGAACAATTTATTATTCGGAGCTCGGTATTTATTGCAACTTTTTGACACACATCTACCTGCGTGTGTGGAATAATGAAGGTGTGTTTTACACTATTAGAAGAAAATATTGCATTTCCGTGAAACTTTCAGACACTTTTCGCGAATATTGCTTTGAAAAAGCCGGCCATAAAACTCGTTATATGGACCGGTCATAAAACGATTAACGTGCATTACTATGCACACGAAGCAAACGATTTATTTTGCATAATGAGCGGTGCTATACTGCTGCATAATCAACGCATCGGCCATACAACAGTCAAGTCAATTGAACAGAAAAGCAAAAAGAAAATCACATATACATATAAATTCACAACCCATACATATAGTTTCCACCTTCGCGCAATTAGAAAAACGCAAAAGCCAGGCGCGAAAATCGCAAGTCCCGTTATTGTCTCTTTCTCAATAACAAAAAAAAAACAAAAAAAAATTGTCATTTCCGTTGATGGATGATTTATCCCTGAGAATCCGATTATGCCTCTTCATGATTGCAATCAGGACCGGATATGCCGAAGAAACTAATCGTTCTCTATTTTATTTACACTTTATATGGCCCGGAAACGGTACAATTTATATTAACACGCAGAAAATTAAAAAGTTTCTTCCTCATATAACTTTTTTTCCAACCGGTTAAACTATTTCATTAGTCTTCAACTAATTATAGAGAGCATATATATATGTATAAAGTATTTGCAATTGAATTTAATATTTTTATTGTTAATCACATATCTTGATTAAGTATATATAATGTAAAATGTACCGTTATTGTAATATTGCGGCATCATTTATTATTATTATCGTAGCTTATTAATTTAAATAATAAGCTACATTATTTTACCTCATTAATAACATTTTAATATATATTTCTTTTTTTTCGAATAATGATTAAAAGGCTAATCGTGTGAAAGTGGGTTCCCTGATAAAAAGCAATTTAGATATAATTTACAGACTTGCACGTGGCTCTTGTATATATCTTTAAACAAATTGTCGAACTTGTATAATTTTCTTTTGATGAGAATTTCTGAACATAAATCAACAATCTTGAAACTATACTTCAAAATGGAAAATTATTGCATATACGAAACTTGAATTAAATAATATTTTCGTCTTATTTATTTGCGATGCAATCGTGATGGATAATCCTTGCGCGAGTCAATATATTGTAAAAGAGAAAAAGATATTTGAAACAGGTAATAACTCAGTAAGTAGTCAATCAACGAAATACGTTTTACGTCGAGAGGGAATTTACTCAGGGAGTCAAGTGTACACTCTTCTGGTAATACTCGGTAATACTTGGTAATACTTGGTAATAATTTTAAAAATTTAAAGAAAATCAAAACAAAAAATTCAATATAAGTAAAAATTTTATGCACTTATTCAAATGTAGGAATTAAATATTTTGTAAATAATAGGTAATACTTGGTAATACCTGGTAATACTTGGTAATACCTGGTAATATTTTATAATACTTGGTAATACTTAGTAATACCTGGTAATACTTGGTAATACCTAGTAATATTTAATACTTGGTAATACCTAGTAATATTTGATAATACTTGGTAATACCTAGTAATATTTGATAATACTTGGTAATACTTTGGTAATACTTGATAATACTTGGTAATACTTAGTAATACTTGGTAATACCTGGTAATATTTGATAATACTTGGTAATACTTTAGTAATACCTGGTAATACATAGGTAATACTTAGTAATACTTGGTAATACTTAGTAATACTTGGTAATACCTGGTAATATTTGATAATACTTGGTAATACTTTGGTAATACCTGGTAATACATAGGTAATACTTGGTAATACTTAGTAATACTTGGTAATACCTGGTAATATTTGATAATACTTGGTAATACTTTGGTAATACCTGGTAATACATAGGTAATACCTGGTAATACTTAGTAATACTTGGTAATACCTGGTAATATTTGATAATACTTGGTAATACTTTGGTAATACTTGGTAATACCTGGTAATATTTGGTAATACCTGGTAATACCTAGTAATATTTGATAATACTTGGTAATACTTTGGTAATACCTGGTAATACTTGGTAATAAGTGGAATAGGGAGTCAAGTGTACACTATTTTTACTAGTAATTTCCCCCATGTTTTACGTATTACGAATTGCTTTCCAAATAAATAAATAATCATATAATTAAAATAAATACTATTTTGAACATCTAATGATACTAAACGAACGTTATTTGGTAATTGTTTGATCTACCAATTATTAAAAATTATCTACATTGTTTCAAAACTACCAATAATTAAAACTACCTCTTTGAAATGAACAATATAACTGCTAGCTTCAGATTAAAAGAAAAAGAAAGGAAAATTATCATCGTTTGAAGCAATCATTTATTTGTGATGCCATTATCATGCATAATTCTTACGCTCGTCAATTGGAAATTATGAAAAACATATATATTGGAAACGAGCACCGACTTCATAGTCGTTAATCAAGAATGACGTTCGACAAAATCGGATATAATTGCTCTGGACTGGACTATCGAGTAAACTAGGATAACTTGTTCGTTTTTTTTTTCCTTTTACTATTCTTAACTATCACTTATAGAATTCCTCCAAGTTGACACCCATGTCATCGCTAATAACTTTTAATTTATTCAAGTAATTATTAAAAAAAGAAATGTAATTTGTAACATGTCATAAAAATCCAGTATATCGATCATTCAATTTCCTATTTGCGATAATTATTGTCAACTTGCACCTAAAGAAACACGTATAATATTTATTTGCTGTTCATAAAATTATTTTAATACATTTTTTCAAATAAAACATTATTAAAATAATTTTCTTGTTGAACGAAAGAAAGAAGATAAGAATAAAAAGAAAAATCATCGAAATAAAAATTTCCATTAATACAGGAGGCGGGATTCGAACACCCAGGATCCCACCTATCCTGAAGTTGTGCCTTAGACCTCGCAGCCAAGTTCAACATCACTATAGTGATATATTTTTAATATCGTGTAAAAATCGCCAAGATATGCCTGAAATTATTGTTGGGCCTAAAATGGTCCTACCTTGACAGTATACCAGTTGGTCCCAACTTGGCCCTACCTAGAGTAATCAGTTTGTTAACAACAATGCAGATAATTGAAAAATTAATCGAATAAAATACCATTTTTTGAGAAAATCGAGATTTTTGAAAAATCTAAAGAGGTTGAAAACGTCCATACTTTGTATAGTTACTCCGTAGTTGTGCCTGATCAAAAATCGACCTAGCTACATCGCCAACATAGGACCTAGTTAATAAAGCGTCAAAATAGATGTTTGGTCCAATGAAACTTTTATTTCCCTGACCATAATTAACCCATTAATGTAAGAATAGCGTCAGACAATGGTTGTACTTAAAAATAATGAAAATCAGGTGCAAATGTCGTGTACATCATGAGAACGATTTCCTTAATTAAAAAAGTGATTAACATTCATACTTTTTCGGTTACACAGCAATGAAGAGGTGTGAATATATACCCTTTCCCAGGATCTCGAGCGGCAGTAAGTTCAATAAAACAAGCGCCTTAATTGTCCTCAACAATTAACTTCAGAAAATGGTCCCGGGTGAAGCTGACCGTCACGAGAAAGAGAGACACACACTCTCTTGAGAAATGTCAGATCCTCCTATTTGTCAACGTCGTTCTATTGTTAACTACACTCATTTCTGACAATGTAACTTTCAACCTTCCATGGAGAGTCATACACACTTTGGAATGTATACACATACATACAAACACATGTCAACCTTTAAATTGCTCCTGAAAGTTCTAGATCTAGGCTACTGAAGAAATTATAAAAAAAAAAACCGCTGCTGCAAAGTTAAACTAAAAAATTTGGTGTTCATTTCATCAACACTTTGCTTTATCATGGAAATTTTCTTTCTTTACGAATATGTTTCAAAACGTAAAGAAAAGTGGAAAAATCGAATTTTTACCAAATTCGGTATAAACAGGAAGCAATACTTATTAAGTTACATATATGTATTCTTTACGCGAGAATCTTGGACAGTCTCACTAAAATTGCAAGAATTTATAAAAACATTTTTCTTATTTCACCAATTATTACCAGCGAATAATTACACTTTACGATCATTTTTATGAAAATTGCAGCAAATATTTTTTTTTCTCTCTTTCTCTCTCGCTTTGTGAATATAATTACCGAATATAATTATTCGTGCAAAATGTATTTGCAAAAATGTGAAAAAAAATTTACATTTTTCCTCTTTAATTAGTCATAATTATTATATTTCTCTAATGTAAAAAATTTTCAATTTTTTCATAAGAAAATGAATAAAACCGAAAAGGAAAAATAAGAGGAAACTCTCTTGTCACGTAGGAATAATTTTTCTTGATAAATATTGTATGATGACAAATGGTGAAGAAAAAAAATTTTTTTTCAAGACGGTATCATAAATTAATATTAATCAAGTTTCGTATACAAATATATAAGTACATAAGTATCGTCCTTTCACTCGAGATGCCTTGACATTTTGAGTGCACCTTCATTTGGTCCCGCGAAAGGCTGACTCTCGTAAAAGGAAGGAACCTCCTCTGTTCTTCGCACTACTATTTGCCTATACGCATAACAAATTTTACTTCTCAATTTATTTCATGAAAATTTCTCTCTAATGCCACGCAAAAAGATTCGAGAAACTTTGAAAAATATTCCATCCTAAAAAACCTATTTACAAAAAACTAACCAAACTTTTTTCCCAACCTGGCAACAAACAACGAATCCAATCAATAATAATTAACAATTATTTGCTAATTAATTAAAAATATTCATAAACTAATTAAAAAACATTTTTTTTAAACTAATTGACAACTCCAATTTCAAAAATGCGCAGTACAAAAGAAATTACGGAAAATGTAAATAACAACAACACCTAAGAAAAAACAAAAACTCAATTGGTAAGCGAAATTGCGGAAGGTAAGCACCTAGTAAAATTAAAAAGTAATCGAGCAATTTTCTCACGAGTGAAATTTTACGTAAAGTCACTTTTCGTTAAGTAATCCATTCCATAAAAACTAATCGTAGCTTCAACTTTTGTTAAATATGATTTATTATTTATAAACCTGGCAATTCGAATTTTATTTCCCAATTTGCGAATACAACCCCTTTTATATACAGTTGAAAAACGTTGAATCCTACACATATACTCACTGGCATTAGTAACCTTTCTGTTTCGAACTATAAAAATATTTTTTTACATAATCCTTTCACAGTTTTACTCCAGTATATTTTCTAATAATGAGCGGTATAACTTTTTTCTTTTATCTCATGCATTCACTATGGCAAAGTCGTTCAAGTGTAATTTCGTTGATTCTATATATATTTCTTTCTCGGAAACGGAAGAAGAGTTCTTCTCGTAAACAAAAAATATTTTTTAATACATTTTTCCTCAATTTTCTTCAATTAAATTAGTTCAATTTTAACAATTAGTTCTAATTATTGAAATCACAACTTACTGAAAATAAATTAATTCAAATAATAAGTTTCTTTGAAAATATATATATTTTTTTTCATTTCGAAAATTAAAATACTAATTGATAATTGAACTAATTAAGTAAATTGATAAAAATTGATGCATAATAATATATATTAGAAATATTTTTCGCTTATGAGAAGAACGAAAAGAACAAATATCATTTGTAACAAATATTTTTTGTAACAAATATTTTTTGTAACAAATATCTTTTGTAACAAATATTTATTTGTAACAAATATATTTTGTAACAAATATTTTTTGTAACAAATATTTTTTGTAACAAATATATTTTGTAACAAATAGTTATTTGTAACAAATATTTTTTGTAACAAATATTTTTTGTAACAAATATTTATTTGTAACAAACATTTACTTGTAACAAATATTTATGTATTTGTAGTAAATATTTATTTTTAACAAATAAAATTTGTAACAAATATTTATTTGTAACAAATATATTTTGTAACAAATAAAATTTGTAACAAATATTTATTTGTAACAAATATATTTTGTAACAAATATATCTTGTAACAAATATTTTTTGTAACAAATATTTTTTGTAATAAATATTTATTTGTAACATATATTTATTTGTAAAAAACATTTACTTGTAACAAATATTTATATATTTGTAGTAAATATTTATTTTTAACAAATAAAATTTGTAACAAATATTTATTTGTAACGAACAATTATTTGAGACAATTAAATGGTATTTGTAAAAATGGTCAAAATAGAGAAATAATTTGAATCATAAAAATTATTTCCTGATGCAAATGAATATTTATTTGATATTAGTCAATTAACGGGATTATTTGAAACAAATAAATTTTTCTTTTTGAAAAACTGCTGGTTAAAACAAGTTTGAAACTACAATAATAAACAACGATTGCAACGAATAAAAATGCGATTGATATATTCAATGAAATTTTCATTAGTTCGAAGAAAAGTCTCGCAGCTCTCGGACAAATAATTGAAATATGATAAAGAAAGAAAGAAAAAATGGAAAAAAAGGTTAATATTACAATTGCTGACATAACTGTTGTTTGCAGTGCAGCAAAGAAAAGCAAACAGTTAAGTCAATTTTCATAAATAATGCACGAGTGGGAATGATATCAGCCGTTGACTGCTTAGTTTTGAATTTACATCTTCTTATTCTGCATTGACGCGGTTCATTCAGAAGGTGCGGTAAGGGCATTCAACGTAACTATTTAACATAAGAAACAAATCCCCTCCCCTTCTTCCTTTACCTCCACAATACTTAAGAAAAAAAAATCCTCTTGTCACGATTCACTTTGGAATGTACCTCAAGGTGTAAAATTAAAATCACGACTTTTTTTTCCACTGTAAACACGTATATTTTCGGTCCTCTTGTCCCTTATCCTCATTTCTTCTCTAAAAAAAAAACAAAAACAAAAATCCTTATCATTCTCGAGCGCAGAAAAGAAATATTTACCTGAACAGCGATAAAATTTTACACCTGCTTCAGATCTTTTTCTTAACTACCTTTTTTTTTATTACGTTCTTTAATTTTTTGGAGCAGTAACGACGGAATAATACCGCAAAGATGTAATCCTTTGCGGAAATTTAAGAAACACAGAAACACAGTTAAACGAGTTCATGACGATGGAATAATTAATTGTATAATATTTTCTTTTTAAAGTAAACAATTTTATACACACGTATATTTATTAAAGAATTAAATATTAATTTCTTTTTATAATGTTCATTACGTTAGATTTAATTACCAACAGTGGTAGTTACGAATATAGAGATAAAATCGCAACCAAGGAAACATGTATAAGTGAATTTTTCGTTTTTTACATATACATACAATATTGTCACAGTACTTGAATTAATGTTACTTTACGATTATCTAAACATTTATGACCGGATCTTGAAAACATTGAATGCGTAAATAGATTAGTAGATTTAGTATCGTGTTCATAGATGTATAACGATACTTGCAATCGTAACATCTTTTCGATTCAAAGTTCAATTTATTGCTCTACAATAAATATCGTTGGGGAAACTTTTATATTACATATATGCAATACCAATTAAATAAACAGAAAAGATTTTGCACTATATCACAGAAATTATTTAATTCTTTAATTCTTTAATTACTTAATTACTTAATTATTTATAATATATAGAAACTCATCTTTTTTGTTATTTAATGCAGCTATTTGGTACCTTTGGAAAATAAAAAAGAAGAGATTTTTTCTTACCATTATCCCCCCCCCCAGGTGAAAAGATTACAGGTAATATTTGCTAAAATTTCGCAAAAAATTATGAAAGGAAAAAATATAAAGTAACTTTTTCTATTTACAAAGTAAAACTGGAATTTCTGTCAATTTTTACTATTTCCGGTGTAAATTTTACTATTTCGAAAGTAAATTTTAGTATAAAATTAGTAAAATTCATTTCGGACGTAGGAAAATTCACTTCGGACGTAGTAAAATTTACTTTGGAAATAGTAAAAATTGACAGAAATTTCGAACAGGTCGAGTTTTACTTTGTAAATAAATAGTAAAAGTTACTTTTATATTTTTTTTTCGTGTGGATATTGAAAAAGAAAATTTTGCGGATTCACATTTTTTTCGAAAATTATCGAAAAAAGGAATGAAATGACATTACTGTAAGTAGAAAAATTTTGTCTAAGACAATTTGAAGAACGAATTATCACCATTTTAGAAGTTTTTTTTCAACTCCCTGCAACAAGGACGCGCGAGTATAATTTGCTATTCTATTATAGCAAATTAGGAACATTACCAAAACCTTGAATGTTTATTTCCGAGATAACGTAGACGAGAAATAGCAGCATGGATATAAATATATCAAGGAGGAAAAGTTATAACATAGATGAAAAGGTTATCTCTAAGTAACAAATGACTTTGGTAAGTAACTGCGGTAAAGAGCAAGAAGAAGATTTTCAAGATCTTCAAGGGCGCCTTGTGTCCTCATCTCGCGTTGTGCGGCCAAGAAACTCTTTTCTTTTTTTTACAGAAATGGAACCTATCTGCAAAATCAAGAGTCAAGCGACATTGAGTTGGTCTTTGCGCGTGAAATTCTCATGCCCCTTTTTGGGTTCGTTTCGTCGGACAATTTTCTTTGTAAAAACTTTTGTACTTTCACCGCGCGCGCAAGTGTGCGACGAATCTCCGACCCTATTTGTCACCCAAGTCAACGTTCCTTTCGCAGCTTAAAATTTATCGACCCATTGATTCTTTGGCAATAAAAAGGCGATAAAGTACTAACGCAGATATAATCAAACAATGGTCTGTAAAAATTCCTCCCGTCAATGCCAGATTCTTTTTTTATCTCAATTGCCCATCGCGGGGCAATTGGTTTAGGATTTACGAAATTCTGAAATCGAAGGTCCACACTTTCCAAAAAAAAAAAAAAAAA